>SZWC01009370.1:76464-104996 GCA_023375785.1 Penium margaritaceum | reverse complement strand
AAATTTGACTATGAGATAGAGTATCGGCCTAGGGATACTGATCCAGTGGATGCTCTCAAGTCTACGACCGGATTTGATGGCTAAGATGAGCACACTACTCATCGAACAAGATCCGCACCTCACGAGGACATTTGCGAAGGAATATGAGGAGTTCGGGGAACACAAAAAACTAAGTTCTAGTTCGATGACAATGGCAGTTTGCTTGTGAGGTCGTCATTACCAAACGAGGAACTATGACGAATGCTATTGGAGGAATGCCAAGACATCGGTCCAGGTGGACAATTCAGTGAGGACAAGATGCTGAATAATCTGGCAAAGTACCATTGGTGGGACAAAATGAAGGCTTTCTACATGTCAGCTTTCTACATGTCAGCTTTCTACAAATCATGTGACACCTATCAGAGACAAAAATCTCGTCACACAAGGCCACCCGTTCTATTCCAACCACTCCCTGTTCCGATGGAGACATAGGTCAACATTAACATGGACTTTATGACGAGATTGCCCGTCAATCCCAGGTTTACCATGTCATCCTCGTTGTGGTGGACAGGTTTTGAAATATGTCACACTTTATCCCAACATCGACTATTGTCATCGCAGAAGAAACAACTCAGCTATTTCTAAACCAAATGGTACGGCTGTACTGCGTGCCACATACCATCATCAGCAATAGAGATGGCCGCTTTTCTAGCCTATTCTTGGCACAAATTGATGACATGTTATGGCGGTCGGGTCCAGCTATCTACGGCGTTCCATCCTCAATCTAACGGGCAAACAGATGGACCAATCAAGCGCTCAGACAACTTCTCCGTACTCCACACGAGCGGCACGGCACCGATTGGGTAGCCAGAATGCAGATGGCCAAACTTGCATATAACTCCACCACTTCCACCACAACGGCTAAAATGCCATTCAAAGTGGTCTACAGGAAACCTCCCGCCACACCAGTAGCATTACAGAGTCAAAGTAACATTCCTACGGTCGATATCCACCGCATGTCCTTCTCGAACGTCTAGGAGGAAACACCACATACCCTTGCAAAGACACCAACAGCTATGAAGCGGGTGACTGACTGATATCACAGCGATGACGTGTTTAGTACTGGTGATCGTGTTCTCCTCACTTTGGCGAACAACAAACACCAAGGACGGGTTTTTGCAAAACTCTGATCTCGTTGGTTGGGACCGTTTGAAATTGAGTGGATGCAAACCTGTGTCTTCGCTTGGCTTCACCTACCTTACAGCATGGCAATCCACCATGTATTCCATATGAGCAAGCTTAACCACTACCCCAATACGAACATCCTCGGTAGAAGCATTGCACCTCCACTTCATTTACAAGTGGACGAGAAAACTAAGTACGTGATTGAAAATATCATCGAACATCAACGCTGTGGAAAAATGACCAAGTATCTGTTCAAGTAGCATGGCTACGATGCCACGCACAACTAGAAGCCCTACGACAACCTCCAAGATGTTAATCATTTGATTGACAGCTACTATTGGAGTCACCGGCCTACGTCTGCTGACACTCTAGGGAATCGCAACTAAAAGGAGGGAAGTGTTACATCCCTGACATACACGAGTCCCTAAACTCCTCCAGTGGGCATTTTTTATCTGACATTCATGGCCCACTGCGTGTCAACATCAGGATTTTTATGCCGATCAGCCGACGGCATTTTGGCCACCTATTCCAACCTCCAATGTTCCGTTCCAGAAGATTCTAACAATTTTGACAACTTCCTAGGATGGTTGAGAGAAGTAACACAAACCATATCGATATTTTGATATTGTCCAGTCGACTTCTCGATGGTGCTGGAATTTTATAAAACCTTAACTTGATATTCTTGAAGTCCTCCGAGTTCTCGGTGGAGCTTCTTGAAGCAACCATTCATGGTGCAACCTCGCACCTGTCACTCGGCTCGCTCGCTGAGGACCAAGAAAAAGCCTCAACCTGATTTTTGTCATTGTATACATGTGCTCGACTCACTCAATATCTGTCATTGAAGTATACTTAGTGCTTAACTCAAAGTATCTATTTGCTCCAATTCCTCCAATTGTCTATTGTCCCATACCTCATCCCTATGAACCACCTATTTTCTGCTCGGCGTGACAAGTTCTCTTCTGACATATTCGGTGATCGGAAGACCCCCACCCATTCAATGTAACTAGCTACTTCATGGGCCTGTTGAACATGTCCATGGGCATCTCAGGTGGATCCGTGAGCTCTGCTCAGAGGGACTACTTCATTGTGTTGTGATGTGAGTCCTCTACGTCTATCTGTACAGCTTACTATGACCACTCGGCCGTGTCCATGCTTGCGGAGATCCTTGATACGGACCCAGCTTGTACCAGACCACCAACAGGTGGTGGTTCTATCCACCAGCAGCTGCTAGTCAGCTGCTACGACATCCCGAATGCTTACTGGGATGCTCTGTAGTTTTTCTACAGTCGCTAGAGTTTCCTCTGTGGACTGGCTCTTGAGCCCAATTTGCATGTTTTACATTATGTGTCCACTGATGAATGCCAGACATGTGCATGTGACTAGTCGTAGCGTCTGGCTTGAGATTTTGTATTTATAGTTTCAAATGGTGCTGCGTCCGGATGCCAGTGCACAGAACTATGGCTAAAACAATGGTTTTGGACCGGTTTTAGGACAAACAGGCACTACTGCGTGCATCACCCACCGTGCTCCGTGGCAGGTATTTATGTTGTGTTCTTGTCAGTTGCCATTCCTCTCCACCCATTGTAGTTATTGAGCTTACGAGACTCTGAGCGTCTCGCCTAGCCCAATCCTTGCTGTTCCTATACCTGCCCTCTGTGCTAGTGCAATCGCTGAATGGACAACATTGCCCCGTCAATAGTAGCAGTGCTAGGAAGCTTCCAAGTAGTTTCCTATATTATCAAGGCAGCGAGGCATCCCTTGTTGAGCTGCAGAGCAGAGACGTAGCAGTGGTTGCGGTAGTGAAAGTCACTGCTACAGCCATGGGTCCTAGGAGGACCCACCACGCCATGATGACCCACCACAGCATGCAGCAGCAGCAGAGACATCATTACCACAAAAGCTGAAGTTGCATCATCACACCATCACCACAGAGATAGCGGTGGGTTGCCCAACCCTACCCACTAACAGTTTCAACACGTGGTGGTGCTGGACCATTCACGAAACGTCGTGAATGGTCCAGAATGAAACTTCTGTGAAGTTTCATTCAAGTCGCACAGACCACCCTCCCGACGCTTGAGAGCGAGACTGCCACAATTGACCACGATTTTGGGCGTGTGAGGGCTCATTGGAAATCACTATTCATGAGCTCTCAAATGCATCCACTCGCACTTTGTTTGGCGTCCTGTGCCCAACCAGAAATGAACATTCGATCTCAGGTCTACAACGTTTTTTAATTTTAGGAAGACGAAAAAAACATGTCGTTTTCCTGTTTTAAGTTTTTTTTTAGAAGTAACCACCATTGCATTCAACATTGTCTCCCACATCATCGCCCCAAATGTTGCTTTGTTTGGACAACCTTCATGCTGACGTTGTCATTGTGGGTGATGACATCATTGCCGCTACTTAGCCAAATTTTTGGTTGAGACATGAAGTTTTGCTAACGTTTCAAATCTTTTAGAAATAAAATGGATTTTCAATCCAACCACTTTTGTGTTTCACCCTACTGAGCGCCCTAGATGGCACCTGACGACAAAAAGCAGAAGGGACCTACTGCTCCTTCTGGCTCTAGCTCTGTGTCTGACACCTCTTGTCCTCACTCTCAAGCCATCGGCTCCTAGTTCCAGGTGCAGGAGGACATCCGGCAGCAACTGGCGGTGTAGGCAGCCACCCTTAAGGAGAGATTCACACCACGCTACAGTGGATGGAGCAGCGTTCATCGGTCGCAGCCAGAGCACCATAGCAGGATGATGAGCAGGAGGACGTGCAGTAGGAGGGCGTACAAGAGCAGCTACCGACTGGAAACGACAACTGTAGTGACAATAACGATGGCCAAAAGTAGCAATTACGAGGCCCTGGAGTATCGGATTGCCATGCTCCTGGCCTCTGGCAATGAGAAGCCGTCAAGAGGATGAGCCATCTCCAGTTGGGTCAACAGACCACTCCTACACAGGATACCGGGCTGTCTGCACCTTCATTCTCATAGCGACGCTCTCCCAGCGTGTCCTTCCGTTTACTTCCAATTCCTTGTGTCCTTAGGAATTCCCCTAAGGTCGCCCTTCCTACGGATTGACGGCTGAAGGACTTTGAGATCCCACCACCTGATAGCGATGCTGGATTTGACGCCCTGGACACCTTCTTCCAACTGTGGGCAGATGCAGAGGACGTTTAACATTATTAATTAAGCCAGTATCGGACGGCCGACCCACGCCAACCACTGGTTGCGGTGACAGCCATGAGTGACTTGCTCTTCGATGTGCCAGAGGTTGTTATTGACTCCCACCCATTCCTAAGGGCCCCTCGTACAAGCACTAGAGCAGACCCCCGCCGTGGTGGGGAGTTGAACTTGACCTTGCGAGCAGACAAGATCCATGCAACGATGACGTCGCTTCTTTGGGAGTTCGACGNGGACATCCGGCAGCAACTGGCGGTGTAGGCAGCCACCCTTAAGGAGAGATTCACACCACGCTACAGTGGATGGAGCAGTGTTCATCGGTCGCAGCCAGAGCACCATAGCAGGATGATGAGCAGGAGGACGTGCAGTAGGAGGGTGTACAAGAGCAGCTACCGACTGGAAACGACAACTGTAGTGACAATAACGATGGCCAAAAGTAGCAATTACGAGGCCCTGGAGTATCGGATTGCCATGCTCCTGGCCTCTGGTGATGAGAAGCCGTCAAGAGGATGAGCCATCTCCAGTTGGGTCAACAGACCACTCCTGCACAGGATACCGGGCTGACTGCACCTTCATTCTCGTAGCGACGCTCTCCCAGCGTGTCCTTCCGTTTACTTCCAATTCCTTGTGTCCTTAGGCATGCCCCTAAGGTCGCCCTTCCTACGGATTGACGGCTGAAGGACTTTGAGATCCCACCACCATGATATGATAGTGATGCTGGATTCGACGCCCTGGACACCTTCTTCCAACTGTGGGCAGATGCAGAGGACGCTTAACATTATTAATTAAGCCAGTATCGGACGGCCGACCCACGCCAACCACTGGTTGCGGTGACAGCCATGAGTGACTTGCTCTTCGATGTGCCAGAGGTTGTTATTGACTCCCACCCATTCCTAAGGGCCCCTCGTACAAGCACTAGAGCAGACCCCCGCCGTGGTGGGGAGTTGAACTTGACCTTGCGAGCAGACAAGATCCATGCAACGATGACGTCGCTTCTTTGGGAGTTCGACGTCCTTTAGTAGGGTGCCTCTAAGCCAGTGGCAGCCTACCGGTGGCAAGCCATGCGTATTTACACTCGCTTCGGCACTGTCGGCAGCTCCTACCTATGTAACCTACACACCATCATGGTCAGGGCCCACGTTGTAAACTGGGCGCGGTGTGCTAGCCTCAATCGGATGGTGTAGGCACTAACCGGCGGCAACGGCAGCCAAGGGGAGGCCGGTGTACACCTTCCCGGGTTTGCAGAAGTGCAGGATTGTCTTGGGGAGCACGCGAGCACGCGTGGCTCAGTGGGAGTAAACTGTACTTGTTGTTTAAGTGTCAACATATAAGACTATATGTACATGATAACACATCCTAGGCGGCCCAAGGTCGCCAAACCGTGTGTGGCTCCATATGGGCCTGGGATGGGTATGACGGAGCACATCTTCCTAGCTTTCCAATGCACCAATAATTGCATCATTCCGTGGAGGAAAGGCCGAGATATGATCGTTTCTGTGAACCATGGCCATTTGCCGCTGGCAGCACCACTAGCGGCAGTGACGCCGTCCGAAGCGCCCTTTCTGGTAATAATACATCGGGACACCATTCNGGGTGTAGCTTCCTCAGTTCTTAATGGATCGATCCTGTTCTTGGGTCTATCTTGCACGGTCTTCCCTGTAGATTATAAATCCACAGTCAGATTTCAAATCCAAAGGAACATCAAGCCGTGATCAGTGTCGTTGGCACTATCCGACTTACACTACCTCCCCTTTCATGAGCGAACTGTCTCAGATCTCTCTTGATACTCCCGGAGGATGGCATTCACCCCGCCAACATTGAAGTTGTGGACAGGCTCCCATGAGTTGTGAGCCGCATTGTAGCATGTCTATTTGACTAGATACTCCCATTCGCGGCCACGATAACGGTGGTCAAGGATGGTCTCCACCTCAAACTCTTGCTCCGCCTCCATGACCACCAAAGGCGGAGGCTCAAAACTGCGGCCAGGAAAATGCTCAGCCGGGTCATGGTAGAGCTTGAGCTTGGAGACGTGAAACACGTCGTGGACTGGTATGGAAGGCGGAAGAGCCAACCGCACCACCACGGATGTCCATTTCGAGCACCTCGAACGGACCAAGCCATTGGGGTTTCAGCTTGTCCGAGTGGATCCCGCGAAGCTTGCTGTGCGTGCTATTGAGAAGCACGTGATCACCGACCTTGAGTATTGTGATTATGCGTCGGCGGTCCACTTGCATTTTCTGCTGTTCTTGTGCCTTTGCCAATGCATACTGTCTCGCAAACCCAAATATGCTTGAAATAACGTGCGGTAGACTCCACCGCGGGCACGTTGCTTGCGGCATGCAAACTAAGGGGCGTGGCGGGCTCCGTCCTGTTCACCACCTCAAATGGCACCTTGCCGTTGGAGGCAGACGTGGTGGCGTTGTATGTCAGTTCAGCAACCGGCAACCGCTGGTCCCATGCTATCTTGACCGGATCACCCTCGTTGTGGAGGAGTTGCTCCAGCGTCTGGTTTGTCCGCTCTATCTGTCCATCAGTTTGGGGATAAAGTTAGACAACAGCTGCACCTTGCTACCATACCCTTCCATGATTTCTCGCCAGAACTTGCTTGTGAAGCGCAGGTCACGGTCGCTCATAATGGACCGCGGTACTTCATGGAGGCGTACCACGTGCTCGAGGAACAGCCAATCCGTGTCTTCCGTGCTCACCGTATCACGTGTCGTGATGAAGTGCGACATCCTACTCAAGCGATCTACCACCACCAACACCCCATTGTGATCTGTCGCTGTCTCGGGCAAGGCTATGATGATGTCCATGGAGATGTCTTGCCACGGCTGCTCAAGGACGGACAATGGTTGGAGGAGACTAGGGTTCTTTGCCCTCTGTGTCTTGTGACTTTGGCACACGTCATAACTCCAGAAGAATTCAGCCACCTTTGATGACATGGTGGATAACCAAAAGAAGCGAGTCACGGTCTTGAACGTTCTTGTCAGCGGAAAAAGGTCCGCTCGGACCATTGTCATGGCAGTTCTCCAAAATCAGCTGCCAAAGTGCCTGCAATGCGAGAACCACCACTTGTTGCTTGCCACGCTGTTGCCAATACGGTGCCTCAAAGAAAACTCTCCGAGCATCATACTCCCCATGCGCCTCGTATCCCTCTGTGAACAGTTTCACAAAGAAAGCATCCTCATGGATGGTGAGAAACGCGACCCGCATCATCAAGTCTGGTCGCAGTGAGAGTGCGTCGGCTGGGTTGATGCAACCAGGCAGGTACACAATTTTGTAGTTGAACTGCGACTCAAGGTACTATACCCAACGTGCTTGCCGTGGACTCAAGTTTGGTTTTATCTTGAATTACTTCAACAAGTGGTCGTCGGTGTAGACCGTGTATTTCCGTGCCTCCAGATATCACTACCAGTTCTTGAAGGCTGTGACCACGGCGAGCATCTCCTTGTCATGGATGGCGTAGTTGAGCTTTGCCCCACACAATTTGCGTGAGTAGTAGGCAACCAGCTGCGACCCGTTGCCAAGGTCCTGCAAGAGGATTCCACCAGTGGTCGGGTCCGATGCATCTGTCACCATTTCAAACTCACAGCCATTGTCGGCCAAGTGTAAGGCTAACACGAAGGTCAGAGCCCTTTTGAAATTCTCAAAGGTTTCTTGTTGTCCAGCTCCCTAACTCCACTCGCAATCCTTGCAAGTGAGATTGGAGAGTGGCACTGACACTCCCACATAGCCAAGGATAAACTTGTGGTGGTTGTTGCAAAAACCAAGAAATAATTGCACATTGTGCACACTACGCAACTTCCGCCATCCTACCACGGTCGACACCTTGCGTATGTCCATGGAAATCTGTCCATTTCCAACTACGTGTCCAATGAATTTAACAGGATGTGGGGTGTGTTCCCCAGCGTGAACTCACACATAGAGAGATTTGCAAAAAACCTCTCCTTCCTCAAAATCTTGAGGACCTTCTTCATATGCTCTGCATACTCCTACGCCGTCTTGCTATATACCAAGATTTCGTCAAGGTACACCACCATGAATTCATCCAAGTACAGCCTGAAGATGTTGTTCATCGCCACCATGAAGGTGGTTGGCGCATTGGTCAACCCGAAAGGCATAACGAGAAACTTGTAGTGACCATAACGGGTGCGGAAGGCCGTCTTTTCCACGTCGTCTGCTGCGATGCGGATCTGGTGGTAGCCAGATCAGAGGTCAATCTTTGTGAAGATACAAGCCTCACAGAGCTGATCAAGGAGCTCCTTGGCTCGTGGAAGCCGTTACCGGTTCTTGATGGCCAACGTCCATCGTTCAACGCCCGGTAGTCCACACACATGCGCATCTTCTCCATATTTTTCTGCACAAACAAGACAGATACAGCGTATGGGGACGAGGATGTGCGGATGAATCCCTGCTCCATCATCTTGGTCAGCTACTTCTTGAGCTCCTCCAGTTGTGCGTTGCTCATGCGGTACGTTGCAAAAAACGGTTTGCATGCTCCAGGTTTGAGGTCCATACGATGGTCCACGTCCTGCTTAGGTGGCAGACCCGCCGGGAGGGTGTCAGGGAACATGTCCTCAAACTCCGTTCACACCTTTGTGAACGGTTCCTTGGGTACTGCGATAAACCTGCCTTGGGCCCCCGGCTGCTCACAAGTCATCCCATGCACCCCAGCAGGTGTCACGTCCTCTTGTTTGTCAAAATCGTCCTCCATGTCTCGCACGAACGCCAAAAAATCTGCCCCTTTTTTTTAATCGCGCATTTGAGCTACACCAATTTTAGCATCAACGGCGCTGATTCCTCCTTGTGAGGCACCGACAGCTACGATGCTTCCTCCCTGCTAGTCTTCACCTCTGCAGCCTATTTCTCGGACCACATGGACAGGGGATACTCCTTATCTCTGAGCTTGACTGAGACGGTACGCACCTCCTAATTGTCGAGGGGATTGTACCTGTGGAGGAAGTCACGACCGAGGATCACATCTTCATCCTTCATCGGGCACACCCGGCATATGGTCACTACCCGAACCTTCTCCACGCAAATGGAGAGGGGACGGGCCAGGTACCCCACTTCAATTGTCTCGTACACGTGGTTAGCATTCCGCTTCTTGCTTGTGAGTGCAAGGTCCCATTTCTGAGCACACTCCATGCTCACAAACCGGTCGCTCATGCCACAATCTAGCAGAATCCCCACCTTCCCCTTGACTCCCTTCACTCGTGCCTCTAAGAGAAGTGCAGATTGCTCCTCTTCATACCTTGAATCTCATGCCTTGACCTCGGAAACCCCCTTAATTACCGCAAGCTGTTTGGTTGGGTGGTCAAGTGGCAGTTTGGGATGGAGGGAGCCAGGAGTAACGCCATCTACTCCTTGCTCTCCTTGTTTCCCAACTCCTTTCTTGCTTTCTCAGTCTCCTTCATGGCTTGCTTCCCCTTCCCTTGCTACTTACTCGTGTCGTCGCCCTTCTTTTGACTCTGACAATCACTCGTAATGTGGCCAAGCTTGCCACAGTTGTAGCACTTGCACTGTTGCAACGCTCCGATTTCCATGGGTGTGTCGTCGCTCTCGGCCTGCTCGCCAAAACCACCTCCAAAAGAGTTGTGGCTGTTGGCATGAGCCTATTGTACGGGTGAGTCGTATCGCTCTGTTACTGCGATCATCCCCGGCAGGTTGTCGTTGACGTCATGCATCACCGTCACAGCGTGGGCATCATTCTCGACGCCATTGTTGTAGAGGAAGCACAATTCATGGGAGTCAAAGCCACAATTAGAAACAATCTCACGAAACCTGGGGGTGTAGTCGGCAACGCCACCAGTTTGGCAAAGCCAACGCATCTTGGCGCATGCGTTCTTCCTCACGTCACCCACGGTGAAGCACTTGATGAATGATTCCGTGAACTCCTTCCACGAGGTCGGCCCTTTCAGGGTGGGATCGCCACTGTTGCAGGTTGGAGCTGATGGGATTGAGATTCTGGTCACGGCAGCAATGCCGGCAACCATTACTGCTCCACTACCGTGTGGATTTGACAGCATCACATCGGCCCACCAATCCAACAATGCCCCTCTCAACAAGGTCAGGGCATAGTCGCGGTGCGCCTCATTCCTTCAGGCATCCATGCTGATGGCGATGAAGTTCAGCTCTAATCTGAGTATTCGAGCATGTGGAGCTGGCCCATCCTTCATTTATGGGTCGTACGACTCTGGCTTGGACGGACTCGGGACGTCCACCATAATTTTTTTTGCGGTTGCAACTGCCACTGGTGTTGTCACGGGACTCTTCTCGCGCTCTTCATCGAGGTACGCGTTTTGCTTCTCCAACAAGTCCATCTTACCCTGCATGTTGGATATTTTCTACTACAACATTGCGACTGTTTTTACTTCGCCTTGTGCATCAAACGCCGTGACCAACGAGTACGTGCCGGATGATGTCAATTCTATCTCCGGTACAACTTCTTCCTCAACGGATCCTCCAGTTACCTCCTTGTCAATGAAGTGTGTGGTTGGCCTTGGACAAAGATCCGCCAAAGAGATGAGATGCGTACCGGTCTACGCTGACCAAGAGAGGTTGCCATGTAGATTATTGTGCTCTTGAGCCAAGGGTCGCTCTGATACCAAGTGTAAACCGGGTACAGTGTGCTAGCCTCAACTGGATGGTGTAGGTACCAACTCGTGGCAAAGGCAACCAAGGGGAGGAAGGTACACACCTTCCCAGGTTTATGAAAGCATAGGATTGTCTTGGAAAGCACAGGAACACATGTGGCATAGTGGGAGTAAACTGTACTTGTCGTTCAAGTGTCAACATGATGACACATCCTAGGCGACCCGAGGTCGCCGAGAAGTGTGCGGCTCCATACGGGCTTGGGATGAGCATGATTGCCATGTAGCTCATCTTTCCAGCTTCCCAATGCACCAAGAATCGCATCATTATGTTGAGGAACGACCGAGATCTGCTGTTGACAGTACCACTAGCGGCAGTGACGGTCGTCCAAAGCGCCCTTTCTGGTAATAACACATTGGGGTGTCATTCCAAAGCACAATTGGCCCTCAACGATCCTTGATTCATTAACTTACTGTACCCCAAGGTACTTTTCGGCCTTGTTGGGCCTTCCGAGGGTTGAGACTTGGTCTTTGGGGTTGAATTCCTGTCACCTGTTTTCCCCTCGACCGGTCCAACCTTTGGCCGGGTGTAACTTCCTGAATCCTTGATGGATTGACCCCGTTCTTGGGTCAATCTTGCACGATTATTCCTGTAGATTCTAAATCCACTCGTTTGAGGCTTCCTTGAAGGAAGCCTCAAGCCATGATCAGTGTCGTTGGCACTTTCCGGCTTACATACATCGTTGAAATGTTTACTTGTTTCGACCAGGCATTTCTCACCAAGCTATTGGCCTCCTTGGAGGTCCTCCCTTGTGTTAATCAGTACCACCTACAGCGGACGGCCGCATGTGAGGTTTTCCAGGCCCATTGGTTTCTCTGACGACTGCCTCACGGACGACACCTCCCCTCCTCATTGCCTCATCCTCACCCTCTTCTATGTTGTCCTTCTCCAAGGAAGTGGCCACTATCGTGTAGGGGAAGAAGGGAAAACAGAGCCATGGTGAGTGGCAGTAGCAATAGCAATAGCACTAGCAGCAGCAATGTCCACAACAGTCCGGTAGTGGGAGTGGACTAAATGTCTATTGGTACAATTGTGGGGATGTACATCGCTACACGGAGTGCGCACATCCCCTCGGCTGGACACGGATCATTCCTGGCCTTTAGACCATGCATACCCAAGGGAAGGTTGCCTCCTCTACCACCTAGACCGGCCACGCGACCACGACGGAAACTGACCCTCCATCCCCCTTCGGTGTCGCGGATATCACAGACCCTCGTGACCGCATCACTAGGGAGCTTTGTCATCTTCTCGCGCTCCACAATCAGGGAGGTACGAGTGTGTTGAAACATCCATGTGGTCCAGAGCCTGCTTGTACTGTTGTGTTTGTGGCTCGTAATGATGCATGTTGGAGAGCGTCGACTGCATGTGATGACTTCGGGCTTGACCATACAGAGTGGTTGATGCCCCCAATTTTGCCGCGCCCTTAACTTTCTCCCTGCAGACCTGATTCTGCGCTTATCCGTGGATCATGTACTTCCCACCACTACTACAGCTCTAGTTAGATGTGTAGCAGAATCACAGGACCCCAACCCCTAGCTACTGACAATTCCGCGGACCGAAGGTCTGAATCTCTGCGCACGAACCTCACCGATGAATGACACTCCGCGGTCCATTCCTTGCCACACGTGAGCCGCCACCGCGTGGCTTCCAGCTCCTCTCCACGGAACCCTTGTTCCACGGACGTGTGCAAGCGAAGGCACCGCCGGCAGCTCACTTCACTCAGACTTTCGGCTCTTCACGCACGGAATTCCATAGTCCGCGGACAGGACCCCAATGGTTATGGAAGGCACGGGGGCAGTGGGATAGTGAACACCGGGAGCGGTTGAATGTCTTAGATGAACTTGGCAGAGTACATGAATGCGGAGTATTGCTCAAGGAGGCATGCAAGACTGAGCTATCGTTGTGCTAGTGTCCTCCATGTCTTATCTACTTGGGACTCCGCACAGTGTGTCTACACACCGTGGGTCTCATCCCTCACAAGCTATCTCCCTTCCCTTCTACTTGGACTCCACGCGGTGCGGCTACGTCCCGCGGGTCTCGTCCTCAAACAACGTATCCTTTACCAATGATCTTCTTCATCCGCAGCTCGTGCACGCGGTCTTCGTGTTCTTCCTTGAATCTTCGCCTTCCGCGGTGCGTCTTCCAGAGGTTCCTCCGTGATTGATGCTTGGTCACTCATGCTGATTAGGTGTTTCTCCCCTGATTGCGCGGTTCCTCCGCTGACTCGCCTGCGCCTTGTCAATGATCGCGGATTTTACCACGGCTCGCCCTTGTTCTCTTTGTACCGCAGATTTCTTACCACTACCTCCGGCCTTTTTTCTCCTCCGCTTCATGCGCTTAGCTGTAGAGAAATCTCTGCAGACATCCTGTCCCTAGATTCCGCGCTACCCTTTGCTCAACCGCGTCCGCGGGAGCCAGTGTACTGTGCGCGGATCTCAGCTTGCCCAGGTCTTCCCCGCGGATGGGCCTTCCCCGCGGAGCTGCGGCTGAAGTGTGCCTGACACTGATGTCCCAAACCCCCCTTTTTCGCAAGACTCTGCCCCAGAGTCTTTCAGCGAGTCATCCGCTTGAAGTATTTGCGGGGCCTGGGATGGTTCTGTTCCTGGCACGGCCTGCAGTATTTCTCCACAGCCCCTCCTTTCCTCTGGAGCTTCTCCGCGCACTCATCATGGACGAAGAGTCTGCATCCTTCACACTGCGCTTCCATCGTGGGCACGGTGACCAGCTGCTTGCATGAGGAGCAGTGTGGTGCGCGCTCGTATTTCCTGCAGCTCGAGCATCGGTAGACTTTCTTGCCCTCGTTGCTCCGCCCCACCTCTGCGGTACAGTGCTGATGTGTGATGCCTCCGCAGTGCTCGCAGCGATAGACTGTCCCTTCGAGCCGACCACCGCAGTTGTCTCTGGTGCACGAGCGTTTGTTGGAGAACTTCCACTTGATCTTCCGCGTCTTGCCGCGACAACTGCTGCAGGTCCAAATGCCCTCCTTCCCGCGTACCCCACACTACTGGTGGCACATTGTCTTGTACATTCCGCAAGGCTTGCCGAACTCGATCAAGACCTCCGCGCATGCCCCGCAAACTGGGGCCAAGGTGTGTTCGTCATAGGACAGCGAGGCCCCTTCCTCCATGGTGGCCATCCCCACGCACTTTTGACACTGTCCCGCCCAAACCGAGCTGCCTGTAACAAGGCAACCTTGGTGGGCCAACTTGTTGCATTGGGTGCAGTGCTCACCCTTGCTGACCACCTTGACACAGGTGGGGCAACTCTCCGCAGCTGCTCTGGGCGAGTCCTGCTCTTCCTCTTCTTCCGAGTCTAGTTCTTCCCCCTCCGCGGTTACCCGCGATGGCTTCTGTGCTCCCTGCTGATGTTCGGCTTCTCGGCGACACCGCCTGCACTTCTTTGGTCCGTTGCGTACCCCTTTTTCATTCCGCAGCTGCTCCAGACATTTTTCACATATCTTTCGGTGACACCCTTCGCAGTCCTGCACCGTCCTGCCCTAGCGGTGCCCACATTGGGCGCACGTTTTGCTTTCCTTCTCGTTCCGAGCTTGCTCCGCTGCCGCCACCCGTCCTTCCTCCTGCCATCGCCGCATGGTGGTACCTGAGACCGTGCGGGGTCCTTGCAGTGCCCCTGCCTGCTCTTCCTCTTTCTCCTCCTCCTCCTCTTACTCTGGATCCCACCTTACGCGTTCCTCTCCTCCTCCTGAGTTTGGGCCGGCCCCGTCACCCCCCCTTTTCTTCTGCTCCGCGTCCTTCTCCTGACCCTCCTTGAGACAGTTCAGAAACGTGCGATTTAGCCCAATGCAGCTCTTGGCCAGCCCCTGGTGCGCTGGCTGGCCACAGACGCGGCAGACGACCTTCAAGAGTGATGCCTCCGGCAGGTTTTCCCCACACACTATGCAGGGGCCTGTGTAGCTGGCCAGGTCGCGGGGGCTCATGGGTGCGCCTCTGCGCGGAGCAGCGGCGGGTGTCTTAGGGGTTTCTTCTCCGCTGCCTGTTCGCTGTGACCCCGACTGCTCCGGTCGTTCCGGATGTTCCTGCTGCTGCTGGCCCCCTTGCTCTTCCCATTGCCGCCTCATCTTCCTGAGGTTCCTGGCTCCACGCCTCCTCTTGTTCCGACACCTGAGCCTCACACCGCTCCAACACCTCCTCCGCACGCCATCCCCTCGAGCCCTTGCGTTCCTCGAGCGGGGGAAGCTCCCCACCCGTTCCTGGTATGTGTGTCTGCCAGGCCGGGGGTAGCAGGACAAACTCGGTGGCTGGGTAGCTCCACTCACTGAACCCATCCGGCCCTTTCAGCCAGACATGTCCCGCGTCAACGGCAGCCACGCGGTACACCTCGCGTGCCTCCTCTGCCTCACGTCCCGCGCTTGGGAATGGGCGGAGGTAAACCAGATTCCCTTCCCTGATTGGCCCGTGGTTGAGGCGTCGGTTGGCAGCGTCGTATCCGCGCCAGGCCGAGATAGAGGCGCGGAGTCGTGCCTCTTCTCTCACTGCAGATGATTTCTGGCAACGTGCCCGGTACCACTCCTGCACCTCCTTGTCTCTCGCCTTCTCCCATTCCTCCTCCGATCAGCCACTCTGCTGTTGCTCCGGGTCTAGTGGCAGCCGCAATGGTGGTTGCGGCATTCCCAGTGCCACGCGCGGAAGCTGTCCAAAGAGGAGGGCGTGGGGCGAGAACGATGTGGCGTGGCTGGGGGTGATGTTGAGGAAGTGGGCAGTCTTCTTGAGGGTTTCCCCCCAGTCTCTGCCTTCCGCGGTGGCCACTGCCCGCTCCAGGACTTCGTGCAGCCGCTCGAATTGTCCCTGAGACTAGGGGCTGTACCGCCCGGAATGCACGTGCTGCACGCTCCACTCCGCGAGTTCCTCGCGGAACGCCCCTGCGAACTCTGTACCGTTGTGGCTGTGCACCACGCGGCAACTGCCGAAGCGGTAGAAGATCTCCTCACGGATGAAACGGGCTGCCCGCTCTGAGGACTTGTCGGGGACGGCCATGACCCACACGTACTTGGTAAAGTGGTCCACTGCTACAATCCAGTACCGCTCCCCTTGGGTACGGCGAGGGCGCGGCCCATGGAAGTCAATGATGATGCAATCCAAGGGCTCGCCGATAGGAGAGGGCAAGTAGAAGGGCATGTCCCGCAGCATGACTTTTCGGTGTCACTCACATGGTGCGCAGTGTTGTACCACCTCTTTTATGATTGCCAGGAGGTTTGGCACATGCAGGATAGGGGATAACCGCTCCTTGAGTGCCTGCACACCAGAATGGTGGTGACGGCGGTAGGCCTCGACCACCGCTCTTTGCATGGTGGGCGGAGGCACCCACAGGATGTGTGGCGTGGTCCGCCAGAGGCGACCGCCCTCCCATGCATACTGCTCACAGAGACGAGTGAGGTCATCCTTCTTCCGCCGGTCGTATTCCACCCCCATCTGAGCTCCCAAGGTCTTGTACACTTTGTCCGCCTCTGCTTTCTGCTGCTCCTTGGTTGTGGCGCGGAGCAAGATGTGTGCGGTCTGCCAGATCCGCCAATCATGTGTTTCAACGGGTCCCTTCTTTCCTGTCTTTTCCGTGGCAGCCTCCCCTGTCTTCCTCTTCTTCTCCTTCTGTAGCGCTGGCAACCCCTGGGCCCGCCTCGCATCCTGCTCCGCCTTCATTGCTTGCAGGCGCCGTTGGTGCTCCTCATCATAAGCACGTGGCTCTCTATCCCAGCTGTCCGGTGCTGGAAAGAGCCGCAGGATCCCCACCGCGCGTAGTTCCCCTTCATCCCACTGGCTGTGCAGCCCCACCTCTGGTGGTGCCGTGTGCCGCCGACCCCGTGCTCCGCGGACCTCGCTTGTCTCCGCCCCTGGCTTTTGCCCCGCCGCTGCCTGTGGGAGTCGCAGAAGGCCCGGTCCCCTTGCGATAGGCTGTTCTTCGTCGGGCTCTGGTGATTCACTCAGCTCGGAGATCACCACCCCCGTGGTCCTTTTTCTGGTCACAGGAACCGCGGCGCTTTCCCCGGTCCCTTTCTCTTGGTGTGCTACTGCACCGGCGCCCCCCAGTAGAGGTTGCAAGTGAGCTGGAACCGAGCCAGCGGGCATTGGAACATTGCGGAATACCGCCATGAGCAACTCCATGGCTTGGGCCGCATCCCGCTGGGCTTGCACGAGCTGCGCCGGGTCAATATTCTGCGGTGTGTCTTGGGCGGGGCGGTGCTACTTGCTGCGCTTGGCAGCGGGCGCAAAAGCGGTGCCATCCTCGATGGTTCGTTTCTCTTGTCCTGGTTGGCGGGATGTCGGCGTGGTGTCCGCGGAGGGGGCTTTTGTTTCCGCGGATGATTTCTTCCGGGGGGTAGCTACGGTGCTGATCGAGGCTGCTTGGTGTGGGGCAGCCTGTCTGCTGGCTGTTGCTGATGCCGCGGCTCTCTTGGCTACTTTCTGAAGCTTGGCCCGTTTATCCCGCAGAGCCTTCGACAAGGCAAGTCGGGAAGCGTCCTTCCATGCTGTCCATGTGGCTCTAGCCGGTCTCGCTTGCGCACGCACATCCTGTCCCTGACTTCCACCTGCCGTTTGGACCGTTCCCTGTTGCTTCGCTGCCTGTTCTTCTGTCGCTTGTTCAGCTGTTGGCCTCACTACCTCCGCCACGACTCGCCCCGTTTCCTTTGTCTCTGCCAGCGCGACCTCCACTGCCGCTCCTGCCTCCTCCAACTCTGTTTCCAGCTCCGCGACCACCTGTGTTGCAGCTGCCTCTGCTTCCTGCTTCTCTTCTTCCGCCCTCTGCTGCCAGACAACCTGCAGCTTACCCCTTGTCCGCGCGAGCTCAGGGGAATCGCGAAGGTATTCCTGAGCCTCTTCTATTTCCATGAGTACGCGGTTCTTCTCTTCCCGACACACTTCGGCTGCTTCCCGGGCCCAGTGGTGTGCTGCCTCTTCTATTAGCTGGGTGCCCACTCCTGTTAGTGTCTCCCACAGTCCTTGTGCCACCGCGGCTATTATCCTCTGCCGCGGGGCTCCATCCAAGGTGAGCTGCCAGCACTCACTAATGGCGGCATACCAGTTCTCGTATTGCATCTCCGCCTCGGTGATGCTTGCAAGTTCTGCAGCTGTATACTGCACTCCCCATCTGGTTGTGACCAGCCCGATCAGGTATCCCCACCTCCAGACTTTTGCCGCGGTTTTCCGGTCTGGTGTCTCCATCGTTCCCGCAGGCATCTGGTGGGCGTGGTAGAGGGTAAGTGCCCGGGCACGTTCTTGAAGCAGATGCACGTAGCGTCGGATAGGGTCCGCATTCTGGTCGTTACAGACCAGGAGCCACCATTCACGGGCAGTGTTCACCGCGCGGTCTGGTTGTTCCATGTCAAGAAATTCTGCCACACCTGCCATTCCACGGCTTGGCTGGAGGTAGAGGATGTTGCGGAGCGCCGAGATGAGATGTTCCGCACCGGCTGTTTCCAGCAGTTGATCTTGTCGTCCGCGCTGGTTCAGTGCCAATGCAGTCTTGGCCGCGCCTTTGAGGGCTACCTGCCATGCCTTGTTATAGAGGAAGTCCCCCATGTCTGTGCGGATTGCCTCCGGGAGCTCGTCCTGCAGGTGCGTAATGACACTGCTAACCACATCCAGTAGCTGGTTCTCTCTGGGTTGATCTCCGCTATCTCCGAAGCTCTCTTCCAGGTAGTTCCGCGCGCCTTCCATTATCGTTCGTGCACTGAGTGCAGGATGTGGTCTGCCGTGCGCCGGATTATCTCGCGAGGCTGGTGGGGAGGAAGAGTGCGCTGTTGGCGCAAAGGGGCCAGGCGGCGGCGGTGCGCCTGCGGATGCGGTCAGTGCTGGCGATGCAGGGGGGGCCAGTGTCGGAGGTGCTCCTGGTGATGCTGCTGGGGCTGCTGCCGTAGGTGGTGCGGAGGAGCCCGGTACCGGAGTTGCTCCAGGTGAGGCCGTTGATGCTACTGTTGTTGGGGGTGCGGAAGGGCCCGATATCGGAGTTACTCCAGGTGGGGCTGCCGCTACTGTCGTCGAGGGTGCAAAGGGGCCCCGTGGAGCCATAGGTGTCCCAGGCGACGCGGAAGGGACTCGAGGAGCCGGAGATTTTCCAGGTAGCGCGGAAGGACCCCGGGGAGCCGGAGATGCCCCTGGTGATGCGGGATGGCCCAAGGTTGGAGGTGCTCCGGGTGAAGCTGCTGCTGCTGCTGCCGGGGGCGCGGAAGGATCTGGGGGGGCCTAAGATGTCCCAGGTGAGGCTGTCGTCATGGGTGGTGCGGAGTGTCTCGTTCTGGCTATGGCTCGGTTTGTGGTCTGCCGCCGGATGTGTCGCCTTGCAATGCCACCACCCCCCCTGTTCGCATGCGCGGACTCCGCGCTGGAGGGACGAGTCATGGCAGAGGCAATCCCGCAGTTTGCCCCCGAGCTTCGTGTGACGCGGCGAGTGAACTGAGTGCCAGAGGTGGGTGGCATGAGAACCATGGAAAAGGGATCGGAGGACGGGCGAGCTGAAGTAAAAAGTGGAGTAAACGATCGAATGTCGGAGACGGAAATGAGACTGAGGATGCCAGCGCCGAGCAATATATCTGCTTGGCGCGGCGCGAGCCAGTCGGCTGCTAGGAGCATGTCGTATGTGCGGACATCGCACACCTGCACGGTGTGCGGTGCATGCACGTTGGCGACCTGGATGGGGAGGACCACGATCTAGCCGATGGGTGCATCAATGGCACCGGTGGATAGGGAGAAGCGGAGCCGAGTAGGGGTGATGAGGTGGTCAAGTCGTAAGGTGCGGGCCATCCGCAACGCGATGGTGGTATGGGTGGCGCCGGTATCCATGATGGCCACGAATTTGCGGCCACAGACCCAGACGTGGCACCATGCCACGTGGACCTCAGCAAGTGCCGTCGGACCGGGTACCAGCGGTGCAAGAGCCCACGTACATGGCGCGCGGCAGGCATCCTCCCGGACGCGGGAGTGTGCTGTAACGATGGCATGGGCCACCATGCGGACACCTGTATCGCGGGTGAAGGTGCAGGAGAGGTGGATGCCAATGAGGGAGAGAGAGGGGTTCACAGAGGAGAAGAGGTTCTGGAGACGACCCGCAGACGCAGGCGAGTGGAGGAGGAAGTCGACCAGGGAAAGGGGGTGACGCGTATCAAGGAGAGGGGAGGCAGAGGGCGCGTGAGACAGCGTCGGAGGGGCGGTGACAACCGCCGCGGCAGAGGGAGTCCGGCGTGACTGTGGCAGTGAAGAGCGGGGGGGAAGATGTGCCGCGATTTCCTCGAGCGTCCAACCGCGGATGGTGGGATTGAAACGGCGGGCAAGCTGGAGCCCAGTGGGATGGAGAGCCGAAAGGGTCTCCGCGGTGCCAAAGGACTCGGCTGGTTCCAGCTCGGACAAGAGTTGGTACACAGCCGTAGATTCCTCATCCGTGAATTCTCGAGCGACTTCCTCCCACTGAGGTTCAGTTTCCACTGGGAGAGGAGCAGCTGTAGGGGGGGGTCCAGGAGGCTGTCCCGCGGGTCCGCGGAGTCAGGCCAGTCCTCACGAGGGAGGCAGCTGAGAGCATCCGCGTTTTGATTGGCGAGCGCGGGCTGGTACCTGATTTTCAAGTTATAGCTCTGCAGGAGGAGGGCCCATTTGGCCAAGATGCCTTCATGGTTCTGTGTTGTGAGGAGCCATTGCAGCGCTTGGTGATCGGTCAGGACAGTAAAGGGCTTGCCGTTCTTGATGTAATCACGGAAGTGTTGGAGTGCCCATAACACAGCCAAGCACTCGCCCTTCATTGGTGGGTAGTTCCGCTCACCATCAATGAGGGCGCGACTGGCGTATGCAATCACCCGTTGGACTGGTTCCTGAATCGACTGCGACAGTATGGCGCCGAGGCCGTCCCGGGACCAGTCAGTAGTGATGGAGAAGGGAAGGTTGAAATCAGGAAACTCAAGCATGGGCGTGGTGACTAGGCGATGCTTGATTTCCGCCCAGGCAGCGGAACACTCCGGCGTCCATTCAAACGGGATGTCCTGATGGGTCAACTGCTGCAGTGGGTGGATGATGCGGGCGTGGTCGCGGACGAACTTGCAATAGAAAGAGACAAAGCCGAGAAAGATTTTGACCTGTCCCGCAGTAGTGGGTTGGCGCCACTCCTGCACGGCCGCGATCTTTGCGGGATCGGTTTTGATGCCATCGGCACTCATGACGAACCCCAAAAATTCCATTTCCGCGGCACCGATGGAACACTTGGCGGCCTTGAGCTTGAAGTTAGCAGCATGAAGAGCCGAGAAGACGGCGGAGAGGGAAGAGAAGAGGTCCGCGAAACTGTGAGCCGCGACCATGATGTCGTCAATGTAGCAGCTCACATTCGGGATGCCGTGGAGAGTGGAATCCATGACGCGCTGGAATGTGGCGCTAGCATTGCGGAGAACGAAGGGCATACAGGTAAAGGCGTAGAGTCCCTCGGGAGTGACGAAAGCCGTCTTGACAATGGAATCCGGGTGCATGGGGACGGCGTGGAAGGCTGCCTTGACATCGAGTTTCGTGAACCATCCGCGCCCCTGCTGGCGCTCCTGGATATCGACAATCAGTGGCATGGGATACGCGTCTTCTTCCGTGACGCGGTTGAGGTCGCGGAAGTCCACACAGAAGCGTTTGGATCCATCCGGTTTGCCGACAATGACCAGATTGGCACGCCAGGGGCTGACAATGGGGACTATTACGCCCTGCGCCTTCAATTCCGCGAGGCCTTCGTTGATGATCTGTTCTTGGTCAGGGAGGATCCGGTGGACTTTCTGTTTGACCGCGGCAGCCGTGCCGGTATTGATCACATGGAAGATGTTGACTGCTCCAAAGTCTGTCGCCGCGCCAGCAAAGATGTCGGCAAAGGAGTCCAGTAGGTCCCGGAAATCCTGCTTCTGGGCCGGTGAGAGGCGAGGATGAAGAATGTGGTCCCATCGTGGGGGCGGGGATGGCCGTTGGTCGCGGATGGGGTAGAAGTCATCGTCGTCATCCAGGGGGAGGCCTTGGCCAAACGCCTGCTCACTTTGCTGCCACAGTCCCAAAAGGCTGGCACGCACCCCTGGTTCCGCATGGTCCGCGGAGAGGCCACGCCACTCCCCAACAGGAACCTGTTCCGCGTCAAGGGTGACATCCGCAGGGGCTTGGCTGTGGGGGGAACGCAGGTGTGCATCTTCCTGCGCCGCATCTGAGAGGGAAAAGGGTGAGGCACCGGTCACCGGCATCGTGACTCGATCTCCCACAGTGATGAGGGCGTATTCCTTCGTACCGGTGGCAGATGTGAGTTGCATGACCCCCAGGGAGAACATGAGGTTGCCTCACCGTGGAAGGAGATAATCCATGCCCAGGAGGACGTCGTAAGTCCGAGCCTGTGTGACTTGGACATCCATTGGTTCGTGAAGAGAACCCACCTGCACGGGTAGGCCCCGGACTTCTCCGTCCCCATAATCCATCCCTCCCGCGGAATTGCTGAACAGCCGTCCCGTTGGAAGGATGCGGTCTGTCCATCCAACGTGGCACAGGACGCGGAGTGCCACGGTAGTTTGGGTTGCCCCTGTGTCAATGATAGTGAGGAATTTGCGGCCCCAGATCCAAATCACACAACAGGCAACTTCGTAGTGGCGGTCATCGCGGCGAGGTGGTTCCAGAGGCTGTGGTGCCCAGCCCCAGTCCATCTCTTCCGTGGTCAATCCCGGTGGAACCTCCGCCACGACTCGTCGGGTGTTCTGAGTGCCGTGTGGTGGAGTGGTACAGGTGAGGGAGATGCCGACGGTCTGGAGGCGATGATTGGCTCGGGTGAACTCTTCTCTGAGCCGCGGAGCCAGCTCGGGATGAAGTCGGAGGAAATCAAAGAAGTTCACGGAGGCGATGGGAGTGGTGAAGAGTTTATCCACCGGATCCGTGGACTCTGCCGCAGGGACGGGAGTATTTTGGGGTACCGACGAGGTATTGGCGGAAACTGGAAGTTTCGTAGGTGCGGGATCCGTAGTTCGTCGCTTCTCCGGAGGTCACACGGAACGGGCAGTGACGGCCGCCTGCAGTCGGGCCTCAGTAGCTTCTGCCCGTCCCCGCAGGTCGCTCTGGAGCTATGCAGCTTCCTGCAGGTCCCATCCGCGGAGCTTGAGCCAACGAGCTCGTGTAATGAGCTCCGTTTCCTCAGGCGTAGGTGTTACCTCCGTGGTCTCATCGTCCGCCATGGGCAATCCCAGTTTTACGTTGCGGGCGCCGGCTGCGGAGTTCGGCGGCGGGTTTGGCAAGATACCCTGGCATGTCCCTTGGGTCGCTTGGTCTTGTCCAGTGGGTGGCGGATGCGGTTGCTGTTGCTGTTGTTGTTGATGCCACTGATGCTGCTGTTGCTGACCCGGCCATGTCTGGTTATAGTACTACTGCCACTGCTGAACCATAGGATCTTGGGAGACTGGGTCAGGGCGCGGAGCTGCTTGCCGCTTACGAGGGCAATCCCGAGCAATGTGTTCTAGGCTCTGACATGTGTAGCAGGCTTTTGGCTTCGGTTGTTGCGGAGGCAGTCCGTGTGAAGGGGAGGGTATGTGGGTCTCACCGCCCTGGTATTGTCGGGTAGACCGCTGTCTGGTGAAGATGGAGGTGGCGTCCCGCACCGCGTCTTGGAGGGAATGGTAGTGGTCAGCAATCATGAGGCTGCTGATCTCATCAGGAAGTGCGCGGATAAGATTCTGCAGCAGGACCCACAGCGGCAGGCCTTCCCCTCTGAGGCCACTAAGGCCCAGGTCAGGAACTAGTCCAAGAACCTGCGGATATCATCATCCTTGCGCATGACCTCCTTCTCAATATTCCACAGTATTTCTTCCTTCGTCCGGTGCTTGAAGCGCTCGATGAGGGCATTGTCAAAGTCCTCGAAAGATGGAAAAGGCGCCCGCGCGTTGTACCAGTCAGCTGCAGCCCCCTGGAGATGAAGTTCCGCAGTGGCGAGACAGAGGTCGGGCGGAATTCGGTCGATGCTAGCATAGAGGGTAATTTGTTTGAGCCAGACCCAGGGATCCTCCTCCGGAGCACCCTTGAAGGAGTCCAACCACGGGATGTTGGCATATCCAGAACGGATGTATTGTAGCTGCGGAACGGTGCTGCGGTTAGTCGTCAATGCAGTCACAGCATGTGGGGGCGGAATGGTTGCAGACGGGACTGTGGAGTATCCTGTTGGAGGATTTGGCATCTGTGACTGCCCCATGGACATGGGAAAGCCCGGTTGCATGGGTGGGGGAAGCATGTACCAAGAAGAAGGCGCTGGTGCAATAGCGGTGTAAGGTGTGGAGAAGAATGCCATCCCAGGGGGCGGAGTCTGGATTCCGGGCGTCGATAGCATCACCTGGGGCACCCAATACACCTGGCTGGCCGGAATCGCGGCCGCGGAATAGGGCTGAGCCGCTGGTCCTATATTGGCATTCGAGGTTGCTCCTGCCCTCGCAGAGTGCTGTGNGGCGGCAGGTGCAAGTGTCCCTGCATCATTGGTGGCGGCTGAGGCATTGGCGGCGGTGCTCCCGCAGGTACTGCTCCAACCAGTTGCTGGTGGGGAATTTGCTGATGAGCAATCGCTGGTGGCTGCAGTGGTGCACTGGCTACGAGCATCGGCAGCGTCATCCCCACCTGTGTCATGCCCATGGACTGCTGGTGCTGCGTTGCCCATAGGGGCGGAGCGGTAGCGGAAGGCTGGATCATGGTGTTCATTTGCGCCATACCCCCAAGCGTCTGCTGCTGATGGGTTGATGGTTGAGTCTCCGCTGGTGGCGCTTGCGCTGGGGCTCCCTGGTGGGCAACGCGCGCACCCTGATTCCCTGGCTGCATCATCCTTGCAGGGGGCTGAACCGACACCCCTGCTTGCGGTACGGGCTACCAAGGCTGTTGGGTCGGTAGTCCCGGTGCCGGCAGTGCTCCCGCTTGCATAGCACTGGTTACTGCCTGGGATGGGTGCACTTGCTGCTGCGGTGGCGCTCTTGGCATGGCCTGTGAGGGTACTCCCATCAATGGTGCGCCCATGCTCAGCTGGGGGGGCCTCTGCCGCAACGCTGGGCCGGACACGTAGGACTGCGGCGGCACTCCTGCCTGGCCGACTCCCAGAGACTGCAGCAGCAAGTGCGTCGGCGGTTGAGAGGGTGCGACGGGTTCCACCGTCGTCGTTCCCATAGGCACGGAAGGCTGATGCGCCGGTGGCTGGTTCACCAACAACTGCGCGGATCCCGGTGTTTGTGAGGGCACCGGTATCCCCAACAGCTCGCCTCCCGGGTGGAGCGCTGGTGGAATCACCTGCTGCTGCTGCAATCCCGTCACAGGTGGTCCCATCGTCATACCTTCCGGAGCCGTCCCTGCCACCTGCCGCGGCAGGTTGGAGTCCAGAGGCATCCCAAGCGCGGGGGCCAGTGGTCCCGTCTGTTGCAAGTCCGTCTTTGCTGGGTTGTCGGTGGTCTCGGCTTCCTTGGGGTTCTGTAGTAACGTTTGCGGATGTGCTGTCGGGGATGCGTGGTGTGCCGCTATACTGCCAGCCACCGCCGGCTGCTGCCCGCCACGACACTGGTAGACCGATCCGCGATAGGCTTCGAGTCCTCCACCATCGGAGTGTTGCTCCGATGACGGTTGGGGGTCGGAAAACCACGGTAGTGCCGTAACCACGGCCTCCTGTCCCTCCGACTCGTGCTGGGATTGGCTGGGTCCGCGGCTGCCATGGTCGGAGACTGTCTCCACTTCCACACAGTCGCCCAGAGCGTCCATGATGCGACGCCAGTTCAGCTGCTCCAGCCACTTGTTCACCCGACGGTATTGGACCAGCGGATCAGCGCCTGGTGAGGAGCTGACTGGGGTGCGGGGCAGTACAGGTGAGGAATTCTGGACGTCATCGTAGCTGGTGGCTCGGCGCGGCAAGAAGCACCGCGCGGATGACTGCTGCTGCCGTCTCCTGCAATCTTGATACACAAAGCTTGCTGCCGACATCAATGACTGATCTGAAGGTCACGCGCAGTTCCGCTGAACAAAAAGCAAGGAACTTTCCACGCTCACCGCACCATGTCACTGATACCCCCAATTTTGTCGCGCCCTTAACTTTCTCCGCGCAGACCTGATTCCGCGCTTATCCGCGGATCATGTACTTCCCACCACTACTACAGCTCTAGTAAGATGCGTAGCGGAATCACAGGACCCCAACCCCTAGCTACTGACAATTCCGCGAACCGAAGGTCTGAATCTCTGCGCACGAACCTCACCGATGAATGACACTCCGCGGTCCACTCCTTGCCACACGTGAGCCGCCACCGCGTGGCTTCCAGCTCCTCTCCGCGGAACCCTTGTTCCGCGGACGTGTGCAAGCGAAGACACCACCGGCAGCTCACTTCACTCGGACTTTCGGCTCTTCACGTACGCAATTCCGCAGTCCGCGGAAAGGACCCCAATGGTTATGGAAGGCACGGGGGCAGTGGGATAGTGAACACCGGGAGCGGTTGAATGTCTTAGATGAACATAGCAGAGTACATGAATGCGGAGTATTGCTCAGGGAGGCATGCAAGACTGAGCTACCGTTGTGCTAGTGTCCTCTATGTCTTATCTACTTGGGACTCTGCACGGTGTGTCTACACACCGTGGGTCTCATCCCTCACAAGCTATCTCCCTTCCCTTCTACTTGGACTCCATGCAGTGCGGCTACGCCCCGCGGGTCTCGTCCTCAAACAGCGTATCCTTTACCAATGATCTTCTTCATCCGCGGCTCGTGCACGCGGTCTTCGTGTTCTTCCTTGAATCTTCGCCTTCCACAGTGCGTCTTCCAGAGGTTCCTCCGTGATTGATGCTTGGTCACTCATGCTGATTGGGTGTTTCTCCCCTGATTGCGCGGTTCCTCTGCTGACTCGCCTGCGCCTTGTCAGTGATCACGGATTTTGCCGCAGCTCGCCCTTGTTCTCTTTGTACCGCAGATCTCTTACCACTACCTCCCGCCTTTTTTCTCTTCCGCTTCATGCACTTAGCTGTAGAGAAATCTCTGCAGACATCCTGCCCCTAGATTCCGCGCTACCCTTTGCTCAACCGCGTCCGCGGGAGCCAGCGCACTGTGCGCGGATATCAGCTTGCTCAGGTCTTCCCCACGGATGGGCCTTCCCCGCGGAGCTGCGGCTGAAGTGTGCCTGACAGTGGTTCAATGAGTATTTTATTTGTGATGTCTCTTGTGACTCCGCCATCCTTGCTAAGCATCCGGTAGCTGCTGAGTGTTCTGTGGCCCATTGCTTGGTGTCGACCACAGACCGTGAGGAAAATGGTACCTCGATTGTTCACTCTTGTGCCACTAACTACATGCCCCGTTGTCGTGCTGACTTTGTTGTCCTCGGTCTTGTTAGGTCTGTTTTATCTGTTTTCACATGATCTGATCAATCTTNTGTGCGCGGATATCAGCTTGCTCAGGTCTTCCCCACGGATGGGCCTTCCCCGCGGAGCTGCGGCTGAAGTGTGCCTGACAGTGGTTCAATGAGTATTTTATTTGTGATGTCTCTTGTGACTCCGCCATCCTTGCTAAGCATCCGGTAGCTGCTGAGTGTTCTGTGGCCCATTGCTTGGTGTCGACCACAGACCGTGAGGCAAATGGTACCTTGATTGTTCACTCTTGTGCCACTAACTACATGCCCCGTTGTCGTGCTGACTTTGTTGTCCTCGGTCTTGTTAGGTCTGTTTTATCTGTTTTCACATGATCTGATCAGTCTTTGCCAGTCCAGGGTTTTGGGATCATGCGCTTTGATGCTATGCCCGGTCTCTTGTACATTTCTAACATGCTTTACATTCTTGCTCTGGAGCTCAACCTGCTATCTGTTTGTGCCTGAACTTGGATGGGTTTCACTATTGAGCACTCTGTTGAAGCTACCACTATGTCCACCTATGATACTCATACTGTTGTCCTTCGTGCGTCTCTTGTTGATGACCTTTACCGCACCGCTCGTCACCCTCCCTCTGTGCCTCCTTCCTCATCCTCTTCTCCATGCGTGTTTGTGACTGGTGTGCTCTCCCCCGAGCACCAGAGCTTGTTGCATCGCCGCTTCCGTCACATGAGATTGGACACAACGTCCAAGCTCGTTTGAACACGACCCGTCCTCAATCTTGACGCAACTTCCTTCGAGAAGCCGTTCAAGACTGATTTCCTCTGTTGTGCTGAGGATACGATGCATCATTACACTTACCCTGACTCTACCTCACGGCATTACGTCTGTTGGAGTTGGTCTACCGGGACCTGCTCAGTCCACTCCCAATTGATTCCCTTTGAGATCAGGGTCACTATGTACTCACACTAACTAGTGACTTCACCCGGATGCCTTGGGTCTACAGCCTCCTCTAGAAGAGCGATGCCGTCTTGACAGTCTGCCTCTAAATGGTGATGTTTGAGTGCCAGTCTCGTCACACCCTTCACAGGTTCCACTCGGATTGTGGTGACAAGTTCTAATGGGAGATGGATGCCGACATTGCTGAGCACGGTGTATTTTACGAGCTCTTGGCTCCTATTAAACTGTGGTAGAATAGTGTGTTTGAGCGCTTGAATGGCACCTGGAGGATGCGGTCCACACCATGCGGTCTGAGTA
>SZWC01009370.1:40190-51211 GCA_023375785.1 Penium margaritaceum | reverse complement strand
GTGCGAGCTTGAAAGACACCAGAGTTCTCTACAATGGCAAGAGCACTCTGGTTATCGCAACGAAGCACAATGGCGGGTACTGAGTGAGCCTGCTCAAGGAACAGGCGTTACAACCACACTGCCTCACCAACCCCTACACGTAGAGAAACATACTTTGCCTTCGATGAGCTCCGTGCAATGCAGCGTTGCTTCCCGCTGCGCCAGGACACAATGCTACCACGAGCAGAAACATGTAACCATTGCGATTGCGTCCATCTCGACTCTAGGCCCAGTCACTTTCCGTGTAGTCTTCAAGAGCCACCGAACACTGCCGGTGAAAGCAGAGTACGAGGTACAGTGTGGAGACCACAATCCGTACCACTCGCACAGCTGTATGAAGGGCTCTAGCGCATGGAGCCTGCAAAAAATGTGGAAGGAGGTTGACGGCAAAGCCGATGTTGGGGCGTGTGGTAGTCGCCAGGTACATCAGAGATCCGATGAGGCGGAGGTACAAGGTCACATCCACTATCTCCCTTAGCTGTATGGGATCTTCCACCTTTAGGGCATCCTGCCCGTCAGGCGTGAGAGGTGTGGAGGCCTTGGGTACTGCGCCAAGGAGGTCACTGAAGCGCTCCCCTACAACACGTGCAAATCGAGCCTGATACAGCAGTGGTGTCCGATGTCTGCGGTCTCGCACGATCTCCATGTCAAGAAACACCGCTGTAGGACCAAGGTCCTTCATCCTATAGGTAGTCTGGAGGACCGCCTTGGCCTCCTTCATGGCCTCCATGGAAGGAGACGCGATCAGAAGGTCATCCACATAGAACAGGATGGCGGTGAACCGCTCAAGCGTCCGCTGGATAAAGATAGAGGGATCTGCCTCGCTCTGTACATATCCCGCACGAGTCAGGGTGCCACTGATCCCCTGGTTTCAACAGCGAGGAGACAAGGACTTGTGCAAGCGCTAGACCTTTTCACCATCCTCAAAGCCTAGTGGTTGAACCACGTAAATCTCCTCACCAAGAGAGCCATGGAGGAACGCATTATTCACATTCCACTGATGCAATTCCTAGTCATGCTGAGCCACTACAACGAATAGAGCGTGAGCTGAGGTCATGCGGCCGACAGGGGCAAAGGTGTCAGTGTAGTTGATGCCCTCGATCTGAGAGTACGCCTTGACGACCAGGTGAGCCTTGTGGCATTCCAGTGAGCCATCCAGCTTCACTTTCTTGCGAAAGACCCACTTGACCTGAATAGCCATCCTCCCTCGTGGAAGGTCGACTAGCTCATAAACTCCATGGTCTCGGATGGTGTGAAGCTCATCCTTGCAGGTAGCATGCCAGGCGTCAACATCCTCTTATGAGAGAGCTTCCCTCAGTGTGCCCGGATTAGGCGCCATAGATGGAGAGCTCTAAGTGGCAAGTTCACACGCCTTAGTGCTGGGTTTGACGACCAGAAGTTCAGCTGCTGTATCAAAAGAAAAATGAAACTTGCAAGTGACGAGATCGTGCCCTACGGGACACGCTAGATATACCTTTGTGTACTCAGTGTGGACACTCAAGCCTAAGGCCTTTGTGCTGGGATCACCACTCGAAATGCTGCGAGAGGAGCGCTTGGGTACGTGACTTGACACTTGCTGGACTCCAGAGATCAATGGTCGAAGACGATCGCCGTGCTCACGTGAGTAACCTGGGATCAAGGGGCTCACCTCAGGCTCAAGGACAGGCACGACCATAGCTGATGAGGACTGAGGTAAAGGAGCAAGTGATGTAGTGCAAGGAGGTGCGGGTGTTGGAGACTCGGGACTGGGAGTGATAGTAGGAGCAAGAGGCGAGGCAGGACCACGCACAGAGGCAGGAGTACTGGCGGACACAGGAACAGAAACATGGGTACCTGTGGGATGCGAGGGAACAGTAGTAGAAGCTGGCTGTACTGGAGAGGTCTCTGGAACGACAGCGATGATCGCTAGGTCATCAAGAGCTTGAGACCGAGAAGTGGAGGGGGCTCAAACGGACACATCAGCCGGGCGAGAGGTGCTCGCAGGCTCAGACTCCCCTATCCGTCGAGAAGACTCACACATAGGAACGTGCGTGAAAGACAGAGACATGATCGAGGTCAGATCACGGTAGGTGAGAGACTCAAAGAAGAGCGCGTCGCGGGACTCAACGATGCAATGACAGGCGGGGTCCCAAAATTTCAGGCCTTTCACTGCGGGGAGATGCCTACAAAGGCACACAAGTGACCCCGCAGCGAGACCTTGGAACCCTGCTCGTCCTAGGTATACCACACAGAAGCCAATGATCTCCAGACACAAGTGAGATACAGGTCAGCACAGTGGCTAACCCAAAGCTCGTACGGTGTAACGTGGTCCGGAAGGGGAACGTGCGGGAGCGGTTCCAGACCCACGTCATGTACAAGAATCCTTCAAAGGCGAAGGACTGCGGGAGACCGTCCTCAGACCGCATAGCACGAACCGCATCTTCCATGGTACGGTTCCGGTGCTCAGAGACATCGTTCTGCTGAGGAGTAGCAGGAGTGGATCCTTGGTGAAAAACCCCGTGCTCGACGAAGAAACTGTCCATCTCACCAAAAAACTCACCGCCGCAATCCGAGCGGAAGGTATGCAGCGTGTGGCGAGACTAACGCTCAGTCATCACTAGCCAGAGGCGAACCACGAGAGCAGCATCACTCTTCTGGTGTAGATTGTAGACCCACCGCATCCGGGTGAAGTCATCAGTCAGGCATTGGTGCAGGCTGGGGATGGGCGGGGTAGGAACGGCGCAGGAGCACAAGTGCGGAAGCAACCAGAGTTGCTGATGTAGTCTCTACAGTCGTTCATTCAACTGTAAGGGCAACAGGGCCTACGGCTTCCGTTAATGACGATGCTGAGTACCACCCCGAGGCAGCGGGATCTGCCTGTGCGCAGAAAGAGATCTACAATCCTAAAAGGCACGTTTTGAACGACTCGGATGAGGAGGAGCAGGAGGACGACGACCAATTCTCTGATCCACAGTAGTAGAGGGAGTGGGAGGCTTGAAGTGTACGTGAGAAGTAACAGGCTTGCGTCATGGATGGCTGGGAGGAGTGCGTTGAAGAGTCGGATGACGAGCCCGATATGTTGTGGAAGGTAAGCATGACATGTTGTTGAAGCAGGTTATTCATGGTATTAGTCCCTGTTTTGGTTTTGTGTTCACATTAATCATCCAACCATGTGTTTTGTTTTGTGCAGGTCATGGACAAGTGGTTCCAGCTGGGAGCACACATTGTCACAAATGGGAACAGCAGCATGGTGCATTGGCCTCCACCACTGGGACGAGAATGGATCTCACAGAGCACAAGAATTGTGTTTTCATGTATAGATGTTGCAGGGGTAGGACACCACTAGGATGAGAAGTAGCTGGGCTGGGGTGGCTCACATTGCACACGGACGTCATGGAGTTTTCGTTTGCTGTGAAGAGTACTATTCTATGAACCATGTTCGTGTCTGATTGGAAGGTCAAGCAAGCACATTGTCAAAGCAAACAGTCGAGTGAGAGACCGAAAACACAGTAAGCAAGTCAAAAAAAAAAATAGCTATTATGTGCCTACATGCCGTGCTATAAAGGGTTGCCTTCTTAGTGTTTCCATTCTCTTCCATACAACTTCAATTTTCACGGAAGTGTCAAGTGTGATGGATTGGGTAACGTCCTTTGTAGCCAGAGTCGATGTGACGTACATCCTCATGAGACAGAAGGACTGGGTACCAAGGCCAGTTCACATTGTAAAAATGTACGTGTCCATGTCAACATGGAGCGTGTCTAAAATGTGATATTCGCTGTCACGAGGAGGAGAAAGATGTCTTTTATGGCATGAACGAGTGTGACACAGCGGACACTGACTCAACATCCTTCGAGACAGAAGACGATGTGAGTTTGTAGACTACTACCCTGATAACTGCTATCTCACAGGCAACTTGTGTCCTACATGTGAGATCATGTCGTGGATAAATTCTTTGCCCCCTACAGTCCAGCGATGGTTGGTGAGTGGACGCCCCAGTCCCTTCACCGCAAGCTTCACACACTAAGAGCGCCTTACCACCAATATAGGACCACATTGAGATGCTCCTCTGTGAAAGGAACACAAACAATGTTCCATTACAAGTGGCCTTTGTGTGCTTCTCAATGTTTTTCTTTGTCACAATTGCACTGGACATATTGTTAAAAAACCATGAAAGTAGTAATGTAGTGTCCAAAAGTGCATGATGATGCACTCCATACTGCAGAAGTATGTGAAAGGAACACACAGTGTTCCACCACAAGTGGCCTTCGCATACTCCTCAATGTTTGTCTTTGTCGCAAGTGCACCGGACATATTGTTACAAAAAGAAAGAAAGTAATAATGGTGTGTCCAAACCTTCATCATGATGTAGTCCATATTGCAGAAGTATTCTTACATAAGTATACTCATTGTATGAAGCATGCAACCATGTCTTCTGCATTTCGGATTGATTTAAACATGTCATTCAGTTGGATTTGCCTACAAAAAGTCCAATGTATGCTAATCGGACTTCGTCAATTTTCCTAGTACATTAATCATGTCTTCCGCGTGACATCGTCAAGTATACCTCCTTCGTAGAAAAGTACCATTGTCAAGGATGAGACGTTGCAATCCTTCCATTGGTCTGCTTGCCTTAAAGGGTGAATGAAAACAGTGAGTTTCCGGTGGAAATCACATCATGTTCATACATCCACTCGTTTCACAGCCTCGTAAGATGCGTTGTCACTTCATCCAATAAGAGGTGCATGCTCTTCCAGGGTTCCCAACTGTTGTCACTATCCTTAGGCCGGGGTGAAGGCATCTGGTGTCGAGTCACCCAGCACATCACTACCGGCGTTGGCCCTGTTAAGATTTGCGGAAGGTGGATGGATGAAACTGGACTGAAATCTGGAAGGGCAAGACGTGGACGGATGAAACAGAAATATCTGTAGGTATTTGTAGATCACATAAAGAAGTACATGAAGAGTTCCCTTAAGTAGCTGCAGGGATGTAGCCACAAGTGTACACTTGTGGACCCACAGGGTGCCCACCCTGGATGCCTTGAGATTAAGTCTGGAAAACCAGACCTGCAACAGATAACTTATAGAGCCACTAGCTTGCACTGAAGAAGGCGCAGGCCTTTGTAGGAGGTGTGTCCTAAGGCACTGGCTGCAGTGTCAGTGGCTGAGGCTTGTAGAGGTAGACTCTGGAGGCATCAGAAGGAATCTGATGATGAATGGAGGTGTTGTCAAGGCATAATGGACTAAACAGACTGAGCCCCTTGAGTAGTCCTGGGAGGGCCTCCTTGGCGGCTCTGGCCTTGGAGGTTGTAGGTAGTTGTATAGCCACCTGGGAGGTTACATAACCACCCAGGCCAGCTGAAGAATCACCTGGAAGATGATGGGTCACTGGCAGCTGAAAGGTCACTAGCAGCTGAAGAGCCATTGGAGGTTGAAGATGTATTGGTAACTGAAGGGTCACCAAGAGGTTGTAGGAGGTTTGAGTAGGGAGTTGACCAACTACCCTTCAGCTGGAAGCTGAAGGGTTGTAGCCTCCAAGGGCCTCCAAGTGCACCTCAGATGTTGTAAAGGCAGGAATTTGGACATCGCCTCCCTCCATTCAAGGAGGTGAATTTTCTATCCCTCCAAATTGGATAAAATGCACCACAAGATGCATTTTGGCCAAACCCGGCCATCGAAACTGGGTAAATCACAAACCTCCCCCTCAGTTGATGATGGCTGGTGTCGTAGAAGGTCCATGTATAAGTTGTAGGACGGTCTTTGACTTGAAGGCGCGTGATGTAGTAGTTTTCTGGAGATGAGGATACTTCTCTAGTGGTTGTTACAGAAGTGGTGTTGTCCGTGTCTGAACTTGGATGAAGCCCGGATGGTGATTCGCTGAAACGAAATGGACTGGGGGCGTCGGATGCATTCTACCCTTTTTCTTTTTCTTTCCTTTTTCTTTTTTGGTCTTCCGCGATGTCCGCGGCTGGCGCGAGCGAGACGTGGCTTGCTCCCCCCCCCCCCCCCTCGCTCCGCGTATCCACGGATACTGCGATCCTCGCAGTATTCGCGAATACTGCGAGATTCGTAGTTTCCGCGGAAACTGCGAGGGGGGGGTTGGGGGCCCGACCGGTCAGCGCTCGAGCGACCGGTCGGCTGGTCTCAAAACCAGCGGTCGTCCGAGGCCGCCGATGCCTGGTCGGCGGCTGGCTGCCGGTCGCTCGCAGCCGCCGGATCGGGTGTAGTCATACATGGGATGTATCGCGCGAGGTGGCCCGCTGGCTGGAAAGTCGGCGACCGCGTCAGTTGTGAGTTCTCGCTTTTCTCTGGGCGCGGGAGCAGGAAAGGTTGCCAGGAACGACCTAATCGTTGTGGAAGGTACTGAAACGTCGGCAGGCCGTTGGAAAAAACTGTCTGGAGAGGTTTTTCTGGCGGTTTTGGGCAGGATGGAGGTGGAGGTTGCCACTAACCTCCAAGACAGAGGTTGTGGAGGCTCCCACTTCAAGTGTGGGAGTTTTTAGAAGCACATTCAGGCTTCCAAGCCCATTATAAAGGCCACTTACTTTGGCATTGGAGATCCATCACTCTGAAGTAAAGCCGTGAGGCTTTTCTCCAAATTTCTTGCTGGAGCCCTGTGGAGATGGAGCGATCCTTTTCCTCCGATATGAGGCCCAGTGGTGTCGTGGCCGAGGAAATTATTTTTCACGATGTCGAGATCAACGGAAATCCTCCATCAGCTATTACGACACGAGGAACACCTCCAGAGGCACCACCGGCGGATGATTTTCCACTGTCAAATTTTGCTGATGTGGAATTTGATGATGAAGACAGCTGGTGGCCTGGTTTTGTGGATGCTCCGAGCGAGGAAAACATTTTCTTGCTTTCTCGTTCACTTCCCGTGCTTCCGGAAGACGCACCGATGCAGTAGGTGATGAAGGTGGTGCCCGCGAACGTGGGACAAGTGGAGTCATCAACTCCAATTCTGCCGATGGGTGGAACAGAGACAAAGCCTTCTTGCGAGATCCCAGCCATGGATACTCTTACTCCGCGTCTGGGCATGAGACGAGGAAGACGTCGTGCCTTGGCTTCGTTGTACGAAGACAGTACTACGACGAGCGTTGTGACAATGATCGGAGATCACACGGATGAAGACACCACTGGTTCTGTGCCTCCAGGGTACACCGCGCGGCAGTGGGCACGGCTTCGGTGGCAAAGGCAGCTTAGGATCCGCCGATGGGCGAGGGATCCAACAGTGGAGATCCTGTCATATCGGCCGCTCAGGATACGAACACCTCGGAGAGGTGGTGGTCGTGTAGGGTCTTCTCGTTGAGCTTGTGAATTTGTGACGATGGATGTTGGCTCCTTTGATGTAATACTGACCTTCGAACTCGTTGATGATGATTTCTTTTTTACTGGTGCTCTCTGGGAATATTTTCCAGCTCCACAAGAAGTGGTGGGCAATGTCGTCGGCCTTCAGAAGGCGAGGAGGAGTGCTGAACGCCTTCATCAGGACGTTGAACATTTGGCAGCACCTTGTCGACAAGGGGGAGTGGTGCCACCCAGAAGCTTTGCACGCCATAGCAATCGGCAAACTGGTGAGTTGTGAATGAAAGCGTCGAATGGTTGCGCCATGACTAGCTCCGTCAGCTAGCATTGTGTAAAGTGTTATAAGCGTGTCCGCTACCGTTGCGGACGAATCTGCTGCCGATCCAACTTTGTTAGCTGGTAATGTGACGAGTGTTGCAGCCGTGTCCGCTGCCATTATGGACGAATCTGTTGTCGCTCCGGCTTTGTCAGTCCGTTGTGTGTAGAATTCTTCATTCGCGTCCGTTGTTGTTGCAGACAAGTTTGCTACCACTCCAGTTTCGTCAGTTGGCAATGTGGAGAGTGATGCAGTCGTGTCCGTTGCCGTTGCAGACGAATTTACTGCCGCTCCAGCTTCGTCAGCTGGCTGTGTGTAGAGATTTACAGTCGTGTCTGCTACTATTATAGACCAATCTGCTGCCACTCCAGCTTTGTCAGCTGGCCATGTGTAAAGAGTTGCATTCGTGTGAGCTGCCGTTGCGGAAAAATCTGTTGCCACTCCAGCTTCGTCAGCTGGCAATGTGTAGAGGGTTGCAGCTATGTCTGCTGCCGTTGCAGACAGATTTGCTACCACTCCAGCTTCGTCAACTGGCACTGTGTAGAGGGTTGCAGCCGCGTCTGCCACTGTTGCAGACAAAATAGCTGCCGCTCCAGCTTCGTCAGCTGGCTGTGTGTAGAGATTTACAGTCGTGTCTGCTACTATTATAGACCAATCTGCTGCCACTCCAGCTTTGTCAGCTGGCCATGTGTAAAGAGTTGCATTCGTGTGAGCTGCCATTGCGGAAAAATCTGTTGCCACTCCAGCTTCGTCAGCTGGCAATGTGTAGAGGGTTGCAGCTATGTCTGCTGCCGTTGCAGACAGATTTGCTACCACTCCAGCTTCGTCAGCTGGCAATGTGTAGAGGGTTGCAGCTATGTCTGCTGCCGTTGCAGACAGATTTGCTACCACTCCAGCTTCGTCAACTGGCACTGTGTAGAGGGTTGCAGCCGCGTCTGCCACTGTTGCAGACAAAATAGCTGCCGCTCCAGCTTCGTCAGCTGGCAATGTGTAGAGGGTTGCAGCCGGGTCTGCTCCCGTTACGGACAAATCTGCTGTTGTCCCAACTTCTTCAGCTGGTAGTGTGAGTAGTGGTGCAGCCGTGTCTGCTGTCATTACAAACACATCTGCTGTTGTTCTAGCTTCGTCAATAGGTTTGATGTCAACAGTTATAGTAGTGGTCGTTACCTCTATGGACAATCCAACTACTTTTCCAGCCTCGTCAGCTGGTAGTGCATGAAATGTTGTAGCAATTTCTGCTACCCCTATAAGCGGATCTGCTGCTTCTCCAGCTTCGTCAGCTGGTATTGTGTATGATGGAGTGGATGATTCCACTCCTTCTGCTTGCCGTGTTGCTTGTTCATGCAAAATTTTGATGTCAGCCTCAAACTTGAGGCAAAGATTCCGGAGTCGCTGGGTGAAAAGGCATTGGAGTACACAGACCTTCATTATCTACTGCACGTCTTGGGAGGGTAGGCTTGTGGTCAAAGCCTTCTGTTGAACGCGTTGGAAGTCAGCAACCACGTCCACATTGTATATGTCTTCTGCCATGATCTCCATGATGTTGCAAGTGTGGTGGAGCCTTTCTTGACTTCGAAGGCTGTTGCCGTGCTCTGATACCATGTTAAGATTTGCGGAAGGTGGATGGGTGAAACTGGACTAAAATCTGGAAGGGCAAGACGTGGACGGATGAAACAGAAATATCTGTAGGTATTTGTAGATCACATAAAGAAGTACATGAAGAGTTCCCTTAAGTAGCTGCAGGGATGTAGCCACAAGTGTGTACAGGGGTGTACACTTGTGGACCCACACGGTGCCCACCCTGGATGCCTTGAGATTAAGTCTGGAAAACCAGACCTGCAACAGATAACTTATAGAGCCACTAGCTTGCACTGAAGAAGGCGCAGGCCTTTGTAAGAGGTGCATCCTAAGGCACTGCCTGAGTGTCAGAGGCTGAGGCTTGTAGAGGTAGACTCTGGAGGCATCAGAAGGAATCTGATGATGAATGGAGGCGTTTTCAAAGCATAATGGACTGAACAGACTGAGCCCCTTAAGCAGTCCTGGGAGGGCCTCCTTGGAGGCTCTGGCCTTGGAGGTTGTAGGTAGTTGCATAACCACCTGGGAGGTTACATAACCACCCAGGCCAGCTGAAGAATCACCTGGAAGATGAAGGGTCACTGGCAGCTGAAAGGTCACTAGCAGCAGAAGAGCCAACCCCCCCGCGGAAACTGCGAGGGGGGGGTTGGAGGCCCGACCGGTCCACGGAATATCCACACACCATCCTGTGTGTGTAGGCACCCTGGTAGGGGTATGGCTCCTTCCCCAAGACATTGAAGCGGTGTGGAAGTATTCTGTACGTTCATGAAATCAAACAACATTGATTATTGAAAAAATTGAGCGTATGTAGGGGCGCGGTTAAAGGTGTCATGTAATAAAGGTTTTGGCACTGTTAAGCATTCTTGTCGCTGACAACAGATGTCATCGTCATAACGACTTTTCGCGGCATTGACAAGCGGGTTCATTTGGAACCTGTCAAAGTTTCACATCCACATGTAGTACAACCACCCCCCAAATGGATGCGCTTACAATGCCTCGCGGCTACAGTTTAAAATATTCGTCATGTCAACGCACTCCGCTTTGTCCGTTTGCACACGAAATCGCTTATACTCTTGTCCTATACTTCTTAGGTGAAAGTGCCATCTGTCGGGACTGCACCAGATAACGGCCAATGACGCACGGTTCCGTTCACAAAAACTCCTTACCAGCGTACAATGCGGTGTGGACATATGGTTGTTTACATAAAGAGTTGTGGACATGGGGTTCTTTTTGTGCGATACGTGGACATGGCGATCTGAATCAGTGAGAACGTGGTATGGTAGACAAAAAGTCGTCGCCATCTGGATATGGGGTCGTCAAAGAGCGGTCTTTGAATATGGTGGATCTATCGAGAACTTGATGGGTATATGGTCTGTAGCGGGAGGGCCGGTTCGGCCCTCCCTCCTCGCCGATGCGAGGGGTGGTTGCGCACCACCCCTCGCATCAGCGAGGNCCCCCCCTCGCCCTCCTTGCAAATGAGCAAGAGAGGACGAGGGATAGGGGGAGCGAGAGTGAGGACAAAAACTGCTGGCGCGAAATCGCCAGCGTGCCTCGCACGCGACGATTTCGCGCCAGAACGACAAAAAGAAACTCGAAGTTCGTTTATGACGAACTTCGACGTAAAACAAACGATATAACTCGTGCGAACACATGAGTTGAAGGTAAAAACCCCTGGTTTGGGTCCCAAAACCAGGGGTTTGGTTAATAACGGAAATGGGCCTCAGGAGATTCGAAATATTCGAGTCTCCCTGCTCTGGGTCGTTGATGACGATTGCCCCTCAGTCTCGCGAAGGGGGTAAACCCCTGAC
>SZWC01009369.1:55061-102322 GCA_023375785.1 Penium margaritaceum | reverse complement strand
TCGCCCCTTCTAGGTCAATCGGTGGACGACGGCAATCGCGAGCAAAGCCAACGTGTCCGATTTCGCAAGCAGTTCTTCTTATATGTGGAAGTTGACTTCGCGAACTAGATTCATAAGAGGGTGCTTTGCGGGCTCGAAGACGGTTTAAGCCATTTCGCGCGGCCACCGACACCGACTTCCTATGGATGAATTTGGCTCGAGAGATTTGTCCGCACATGCGACCACGCACGTCTCTCAACTCTTGGCAGACGATCCGACGCCAATCATTGCCGTGTTCCGCAGTCGCTGAATTCAGTATGGGCGGAATGACCATATACCCCTCGTTTTGGAAAATAAGCCTGATCCCCTCCTCGCTCGGAACAAGAGATAACATCCGCCCCTACGTCAGAACAATAAGCCTGATCCGGCCCTACTTCGGAACAATAAACCTGATCCGCCCCTTCTACACCGACACGAGTTTTCAGGCGTAGAAAACCAAAAATATACCCCTCTCGTTTCTCAAAATATGTCATGTCAACATCGCATGGATGCGGCGTCGACATGCTGATGTCACAATTTTTTTACCCAATCATCACAAACTCCTTAATAGAACGGCCTAATTCCGCTATACCCACCATTTGGGCCTCTGAATTTTCTCCTGGCCATTTCTTGTACATCTTGTACACTGTACTCATTTTACACAAAAGATGCGTGTTGTACCCACTTTTCTCGAAGCGCTTGAGATCATGCATACCGCACCCACTAATGCAAAATTCATGCTACACCAATTCCATACGAATTATTTCAATGATTTTGGGTATCCGAAGTACACGTTTCTACTTTTCATTAGTTTCACGGGATATTTTATTTCATCCTATGTTCATTGTTCCTTTATGTGACGAATTTTCTGTTGTTTCTACTTTACTGACAAGTACTCGCGTTTTCAACACATAAAACATGGGGGGTGTCATTTATGTCCACTTCAAATTTGCTCCTTAATTTTTCTTGTCGTAAAACATTCATCGTTGGTCTTTCATGTACATCACAATCACGCAACTGTGGATGCCCACCGTCGCGTTATGTGCTCATTCGCAATGCGTACGAGAAAAATGCCCCTCGAATGGGCCTTTTGGCCTTGGGTCTACTGACTCGTTCGAGGACTGTTTCGCTCGTTCGTTACGTTAAAGAGCGAAACAGTCTTGTTCACATAAAACTGTTCACTTGAGTTTGCTACAGTGTGGAAAAGAATTGAGCAACGTAATTGTTTTTGTCAAATCTCTCCCACATAGAAAATAATTCTGGACGTCGATTCGACGTCTATTTTTGCAGCGCAAAAATGAAAGTCGAATCGACATCGATGTCAATTTGTTTTGGGCATGTCTCATGTCGACTTCCTCGACATGAGAAGAGTGCCAAAAAAAATGGCGAGCTGTCGATCAAACCTCGTCCGGTTGACAGCCCGAAAGTCCTCGTTGGCATTTGCCGACAAAGACTAGCCAAACAGGGAGTCGATGGGCTGGCTCGCTGCCGCCAACCAGCCTGTTGGTCCTCGTTGGCATTGTGCGCACTTCCATTGCGCACACCGTGCGACGGTTGTGCGCATAAAAAAGAATTGCGTGGCCTGTTGCACGAGGCATCGCACGCCGGTAAGCTAAAAGCGAGACCTCTTTTTTTCCCAAAATCGTTGTCGGTCGCACACAACCGAAGAAGAGCAACTACATAGTGTCTCCGGTTTGTGGCCGTTCGATCTCTCCATCGAACGTAAGACGGGGATCAAGCAGTAGAAAGAGAAGAATGCGTGTCTATTTTTGCTTTTTTTTTCTCACGACTTTAACTTTGCTACTTTTCCATTAAGAGAGAAATTCGAACAAATAACACAACGACGAATAATCCTGCCAAACTTTTTCGCTCCTTCCACTTGGTGATCTGACGGCGGCCGTATTTTACATTTTAAATTCTGAAGAACAATAGATGAATACATTTATTGCAAAAACGTGGTATGAGATGCAAAATGAGCATGTAAGTCGTTTTTGACTCGGGCACAAATGCTTTGGTGGCCATGGTTTCGGACAATAGATCCGCGGTGTCCATAGTCCAAAACGAACTGATAGCGGTGTCCATAGTTGGAAACGAACTGACATCGGTTTCCATAGTCGAAACCGAGATGACACCGATGCCCGTGATGTTCATGGAGCAAGCGAAAACGGAATAAAATGACAACTGTGTCCACTATTCGTCCCGACTATTCAGTCGTCTTGGACGTGCTGTCTTAATCAAACCTCGCATGTTGACAGTCTGTCTTGGCTGACTATGCTTTGTTTTGTCGTGTTCCGTTCTGCGGCGAGGAGTTCGTACAACCTGGAGCCATGCATGTGGACCAAATTCGTCGCGTTGTACCGGACATTTGCGCTTCGCTCGGAAGACGTCATTTTTATCGCCAATGAATGCTCGCCAAATGGACGCGGCCCCTGGCAATGACATATTGTCCATAGTGGAATTTGCCGACGTCGCGTGCACCTTCAAGTTAATGTCTTCAGCATGTGCCGATGTCCACACAGGGTCACACGAACAGGTCCATCAAGTGAACCGCGTTTTCTACCGGTTCGCAATATGAACGGGTATGAAAACATGTATTAATGGTGCGCTAAGTTTACATGCATTGGCGAATCGTGGTTTTCACACTTTGAAAACTTTGAATTGTGAACTTTGGTTTTCACACTAGTTTGGCGTGGAAAACGACGACCGTCCAAATGGCCCAGCACATCAAGGATGGGGTACGCCCGTAGCGGACCCTGTGGCGGCTCATCGGGCATGGGTCGCATTGAAGGATTGGTGGGACCACAATGTAGCACGCAACCGAGAGTTGGGTAATGAAGAACCATCATGGGCCCTTGCTCTTGTCACTCCTAAACGGATGGCATGGAACCTAGGAGTGCTAGGCCGCCGTACTGTCCCGAGCCATGGGAGCCGTGGCTTTCGAGTAAGCCACCGAGTCCGTAGAGGGCACGCGAGAAGTACGGTCACCACAGTATTAATGTACAAACAATTTTGGGTATCTGTATTTTAGTTCATGAAGATGCACGAGTATGGGCATGAAAGTAATACTGATGGCCCAAGATGGATGTTGTGGTATTATTTCACTCAGAAGTACGGGCACCAGAGCATTCATGTAGGAACAATATTGAGCATCTATGTATTAGTTGAGGGACAGAAACAACTACCCATACCATGCTGGATCTTACCACTTGGGATGTGGGACACTGCACAACTAGAGCTAGTGGCACAAGTCACACCCACATCCCTGCCTACCCTCACATCCCGGTGCATCAAAGAAAATTTCCTCATCGACATGAAGCAAGTCGACCTCTTCATCTTCTTCGTCTCCTTCATGGGAAATGTCTTCCTCGTGCTCACCCCTTGAATGTGCTTCACTTGCATGGACTTCCATGTCGTTTTCACCGTTGTATGTCATCGTACAATGGCACAAGCCAACATATCTCGTATTTTTTGGCTGCCACAAGTAGCAATACAGTGTCTGACACACCAACGTTGTACCACTCCCATGAGGAACATCACGGCAAAGTCAAGTTGGTCACACGTACACATGTTTGAGGCACCTTGTGCAAGTGTTGAAGCTGAAGTAATACTTCAGTGAAAGGGAATGACATGATTTGAAATGCAGTGTATATATACATGTGCTTCGTTTCAGTTTCGATTTCTGTCTATATTTTTTTAAAAAAAAATTGGACTGCATTCACTGGAAAGTGTTGAGAAGTACACATGCACACAACATCCCATCAGTTAACTCCAACACATTGTCAGAGCCAGAAATGTACCATCCCAACTAACCCCTTACTGAACACTAGTCTAAGGCAGAGGTGCAATCCGGGGCCACTTGTGATGAGGCCTGCACCTCCCTTGTCCACAGTGGTCTTGTGTAGGCTTTGCAAATGACACACACGGGTAGGAGTAAGTTACACTAACATGCAAAATAAAACATCACGTAAAGGAACATGCAATGGAACACACTTAGCGTGAAGATGTGGGAACAAACTTACCACATGCCTAATGAACGGTTGATTCTGTCCACCTCGGCATGGAAGGGCATCCACACCTCTTCACGGTCCTCGGCATCGTCCTGGTTGACTCGTTCATCATCACTGGAGTGAAACGGGGTCAACCACCTCCTGCCCCCCTCCTCCCCCTCATTGTACTCCTCCTCCATTTCTCCCCCCTGTCCATCATCCTCGTCCTCCTCTTGCTCCTCCTCCTCCCCCCCTCCTCTTCCTCCAACTCCTCTGCCTCAGCGTCAGACTCTGCCTCCTCTTCAGTAGGGGGGGCATCCTCTGCCTCGTCCCCGGAGTACCCATGGAGTCCACGTTTGACCTGCAGGACGCTCTCATGCGGCGCTCTGCGTCTAGCTCTACCACGCATGCTGCGGAAATCTGCTCTGGTGTCGGTGCCTCCACGTTTGGGCATGCCTTCCGGACATGGCCCATCTTCCCACATATGCGCACAGGTGGCCGTCGGTGAAGGACGTGATGTTGAAAGCACCGGACTTCTTGCTGTACACTGCACATACAATCCACGGGCACTTCTTGTTGACGTACTGCTTGCACCGCGCCACAAAACGCGTGGGGTCGCTCTTGAGCCACCTGAGGGATATGCGGTTCAGCACCGCATACTCTTCCACGGCAGCCTTGCATGTTGCCATAGTCTCAAAGGATGAGCCGCCTGGGAAGTCCATCTCGGCCTTCCGCTTCTTTCTGGTTGCAGGGTCGGGTTTTGGCTTGGCGATGTTGACCGATGCAGCCTTTGCCATGGCGTCGGCAGCCCGTGCCTCATCATTGGACCCGACGGGCAGGCCCTTGGTAGAGTGCACACGACCACCTACACGCGACATCCGCAATGGACCCTCAGTTTCACGGCGTGGGGCACCGTCCACTGCTGTGCGGGCTGCATCGCCGTCCTCGCGAGGAGGAGTCTCTTGCGTCAAGCAAGGCTCCTCTGTCTGGTCGACGTCGCAGTCGTCGGGTGGGAACCACGAAGAAGTGACAGGTCCACCATGTCTGTGGTGCGTGTTCCCCACCATTGGAAGACATCATAGGCACAAATTGCACAAAACATGGATGTAAATAATGTTCATGCCCACAGTCGTCTCCCGTGCACGGTGTACGAGGCCTTCGTGAGGGCGTGCAACATGAAGGACGAAGAGCTGCACCGCAATGGCCAGCAATCCAACAACCCCCGACCATGCACAACCCTGGGACCGGGGAAATAATTTCCAAGCTTAGGTTTCAGAACAGCCGACGGAAGCGCATGGTACACCTGAGAGATGGGAGATCATTGCGACGAGGGAAACCGGCGGAACATGCAATGCAACAGGCTGTCAATATCTAAAAGGAATCCGCGCAACAAGTAGGACGCATTCCAGAAGATCGTACTTGCGATGCAGGAAACTTCGACGAACCGTCGCTCTACACATTAAGATGACGCAATCAGATATGTAGTGGCCACCTGGTACGTACAAGCGAAATCCTTGCGATAATGTATGAAAACCCCCATGAACAAGGCATGGGAGCCCTATCGAACCATGTGAATTGCTTTTGAAATTGCGCGTATGTCGGTCGACGACATTGTTCAAAATCGTGCGGTACTCCACGTTGAAATCAAGGTCAAACATGCTAAAAGTATGAAATGTATTCCAATCGTGCCCATGACGAGCAATAACCGGGGGCACGACTGTCATGTCGGTTTTCACTATGAGCACCCCTCTCATTTGTTTTCTAACTATGGCCACTGCGGTCACTTCGTTTCGGACTATGGACACCGTCGTCGGTTCGTTTTCTACTATGGACACCGCTACTTTATCTGGCGAAATGATGGGTATATTACTACTCTGTCCTTCAACTCTCAATGTATGTTTTTCAGAAAAGGAAACGTATTAGCATACGTGACCTAATTTGTGATGGCGTTAGTGACTAAGGTTTTCTTTTCACGTCGTCAAGCATATTTCGGTGGAGTATCAAAGTGGGTATGTGGAGAATTACATTGTTTCCCATACGATTTTTAGCTCGGTGGACATCCGGAGAATTAGTTTTAAACAGTGGCCCTCTAAAGCATTTTCTACATTTCGTGGACGTTATAGGTATTTTTCTGTCAAACTGGCCGTCCTATTCAATTTTTTTGAAAAATGAGGAAGGTATACATTAGTTGCGACGACACTGGGTATACGACAAGTGTACCATTGATAGAAGGGTTTGGGATTTTTCCTCAGTGCTTTGTAGGGAGTTTTCGTGGGGGTCAGAGACTCCCAATGTATTAAAAGGGAACTTGCTGGACCCCGCTCCTTCGGGGTCCAATATGTGCCCATGCAAAACTAAACCCTAAAACCTCGGGTGTAATTAAGGGGTGGGTTTTTCTATAGTTTGTATATCAAACGAGGGTATAACGTTGAAAACAATGTAAAAGAAAACGAACAGGGATTTTTGACTCCCCATTCATGGAAGTGGGGATTCTTATAAACGCCCGTCAGCCGGTATCGCGGGCGAAGTCCCCCCCTCCCCCCACCATACTCCCCCCCGCCTCCCGGTAGCGCATCGGCCGCCCGTACCATCGCGACCCTCAACAGCGAGGGTCTCAATCGGCGGGCCGGTGGTTGGGCAGGTGGGCTGTGAGAGGCAGAGGGGGTGCGGGGTAGGGGGGCCGGTTGACATAGTGCCGACCGACGGACGTAGGCCGGCAATCGCCCTCCCTTTGTAATGCGAGAGCTCAAACTTAGCGTCGAAAGGCCTCGGTGAGCTCAGAAAAGTTTGCATTGTAAAAGTGAATGACCATCCTCCTCATCGGACTGGTCTTTTCCTTGCCTGAGTCATCATGGCTCGCCACACCTTTCGAAGCTACGTTGATGTTTCTTCATAAAGTTATGATTTGTTTATTATTTGTAATTAGTTATGTATTCCGTTAAAAATAATGGTGGAAACTTCCTGACCGTATTTTCTGTCGAGATGGTTGTTTGGATTCGATTTCTACTATTTCCTTCACGTGCTTGCGTCAAGCTTGACGTGACCTCATGGTGTCGGTCGCAGAACAGTGTCCATGGACTGTTGCAATCAGATAATGATTGCGACAGTCTTTCTTGACTCTAAAATTTTAGGTTCTATTTCTAAAAGTTTGTTGTGTATCATTCCTCCCCCTTTAGCTATGAATCATCCTCGATTCAGTTTTGTATCTTGTGAAGAGGTAGTTGTTCCAAGCACGCCCAAAATGGAGCAGTACAGCCCCTGCTACGCCCATCCAAGCAACCCTTGTTGGAACCGCCTTTGGCTGCCGCCGACGCAAATCGTCTCTGACATGAGCACAAGAAGGCTCAAAGCGTCTTTCTTTGATTGAAAAGTCAAAAGGCGGCTCGCCCTAGTCCAGGGGACCTCCCTGGTTGTTTCCTCTAGGGCCTTGGGGTCTATGGAGCCAGTTGGAGCTGGACACGAACCACCGGCGGTGGAGTATCCCGTCACCCCGGACGAGTACCAAAATCCACCCGCCGCACCACCCGAACTTTGGGTAGGACTAACTTTATGAAATCTCCACCAAATCGAGCAACTGAAAGCTCGAAATCCCATGGAGAAATCCAAGGAGTCAAAATCTGCAATCAGATTGGATATCCAACCACTCTATAGTGATCGGACCAGGAAAACAGCAAACGGCATCCATGGCAGAGGCACTTTTTAACAATCTCCCCCGTGCACCTTCCATGACGGATGCCTCATACTCAATCTTCACTTGTCCGCTCCTGCGCCTGAAAGCCCTTCACAACTTGTCAACCCAAGCTATGCAAGGCTAATGACATGCCGATCATGGGGCTGCGCCTTGGTTAAGCAATATGGGAACAAGTGCTTCGTGCTACAATGCTACAGCATAACTTGTCCCTTCTCCACCATGTTGCGTGCGTAGTGGTAGCACTCATCGATGTGCTTCGTCCTCTTGTGCTGCGTCGGGTTGTTGGTTAGCGAGATAGAGCCGGTGTTGTCCTCTTGAACCACCGTAGGCTCCTCCTGCGGCACGCCCGGCTCCCCCAGCATTCTGCGGAGCCACATCGCTTCCTTGACTGCCTTGGCAAGAGCGATGTACTCCGCCTCCACTGTGGAGATGGCAATGCAGTCCTGTTTCCTGTTGCACTACAAGACTACTGCACATGCGAGGAAGAACAAATAGCCAGAAGTGGACATCCTCTTGTCCACATTGCCAACGTTTTCCGCGTGAGTGTAGCAGACCAACTGCAAGGGGTCTGACCTCCCCTTTCCATCGTACTTCAGGCGCGCGTGCCGCATTGCCTGTAGTTACTGAAGGATGCGCTTCACCGCTGTCCATTGTAGTGGCCCAGGGTTGGCCACTTACCTGCTCACCTGACCCACCGCGTAGGCCAGGTCAGGCCGAGTCACCACCATGGCATACATCAGGCTGCCCACCACAGATTGGTAGGGCACCTCAGCCATGTCCTCCTTCTCCTCTTTAGTTTGCGGTGCCATTGCCGCCCTGAGCTCACAGGTTTGCAGTCCTCCATGCTGTACAGCTTTGAGACCTCAGCCACGTACTTGGCCTGCCCCACCTCGAGGGTGCGCGCCCTCCGGTTCCGCGTGATGCTCACCCCGAGGTAGTACTCCAAATCCCCCATATCCGTCATCTTAAACCTGCTACTCAGCTGCTCCTTGAGCTGTTGCAAAGCCTCCAGATCTGATGAACACAGGATGAGGTTGTCCACATAGAGTGCGAGAATCTGATAGAGTCCCTTGCTGCGCCGCACGTACACGATATGGTCTGACTCACATCGCTTGAAGCTGAGCTCCGCCATGTAGCCGTCCATCTGTTGGTACCTGTACCTAGCCGGTGTTTTAGCTCATACAAGGCCTTCCGCAGCTTGCACACCTTGCCCTCCGGCGCATCCACCCCCTCCGACACCTCAAGGTAGATCTCCTTGTCATTGATGCCACTCAGGAATGGTGTCTTGACATCCATTTGGTGGATTTTCATGTCCTTTGCGGCTACGACCGCGAGGATCGTCCGGATGCTTGTGAACTTGGCGATGGGTGTGAACATCTCATCGTAACGTTCGCCTTTGCACTGCGCAAACCTCTTTGCCACTAGCCGTGCCTTATACTTTTCCACCTTGTTGTCCTTGGTGAGCTTCACCTTGAACACCCACTTGGAGCTGATCACCTTTGCCCCCTCAGGCCGATCCACCAACTCCCAAGTGCCGTTCTCAGCAAGGGACGCAAGTTCAAATTTCATTGCTTCGCCCCACTGTTGCCTGTCAGGCCGTGCAAGTGTCTCTTGGACGGTTGTCGGCTCCGTTGTGGCTGCCATCATGCACCGCGCCATGCTGACCTAACGGCCCGTGCTCGCGTCATACCACTTTGCCGCATTCCGCCGCATCCGACTGCGACGCGACGACCTTGGCAACGCTGGCTGCTGGTCCTACTGCTGCTCTACTGCAACGTTGTCCTCGGCCGCATGCTCCCCCACATTGGCTGGTGCATCCTGAGCTCCAGCGGCACCTGCATCTGATGCATTGCCCTGCTGCGCTCCAGGACCGTCGTCCTCCGAGGCATCGACCTTTGCAGCTGCCGGTTCCTCCTCACGCTCAAGGAGTTGGAACCACTCCCCCTGCTTTGGAGACTGTGCTACATCGATGTTATTGTTGCTGCTGCAGTAGCTGTGGTGCTGATCAAACGTGACGTCGTGGCTGGTGATGACGTCCTGTGTACGTGGATCAAAGAGGCGGTATGCTTTGAGCGCACTCTCGTACCCAAAAAATGCATTCGCCTTTGCATGCGGGTCCAGTTTGGAGTCGTTTCTTTGTGTGGCGTAGACCAACACGTGCGCCTTGCACCCGAATGCCTTCAGGTGCGCCACGCTTGGTTTGCGCCCACTCCAAGCCTCCTTCGGCGTCTTCCAGCCGCTGTTCCCCTTCAGCACTGCCGTTGGGGTGATGTTGGTGATGTAGCAAGCCGTGCCCACGGCCTCAGCCCACAGGCTTCGTGGTAGTTTAGCATCCACGAGCATTGTCCGTGCCATGGTGAGCAGCGTCTCGTTCATACGCTCTGCCACGCCATTAGATTGAGGCGTATATGGAGTGGTCGGCTGCCACTCAATGCCTTCCTCCTTCAGCCACCCTCTACAGCCCACATACTCGCCGCCATTGTCTCCATGTAGTGCTCTGACCTTGCGGCGAGTCTGCCTCTCCTCCGCTGCAATGTACTTCTTCAGCCGGTCCAGCACATCACTCTTCCGCTTCATGAAGTAGACGTAGAGTTTTCTGCTACAATCGTCGATGAAGGTGACGAAGTAACGTGCGCCCCAAATGGGCGGCGTCTTGATTGGTTCGCACACATCATTGTGCACAACCTCAAGCACGTTCTCGGCCCGCCGTTGTCCATCTTCAAATGGTTTGCCTTGTCCACGATGCAAAGGTTGCACTTGTGCTTTGAGGAATCTCTTCTACGTCTGCTACACCGGTGATGTTGAGGCCGCGAACCATCTCGCGCTTTGCCATCTCATGCACGACTGCAGGCGAAGAGTGTCCCAGCCATCGATGCCACAGATGCAGGTCTGCTCCCCCGCCTTTTGCGAGGTTGACGACGCGCTCTGCCCGGTCTGCAGCGTCGGCTGCCGAGGGGATGACCTTCGTCTCAACGATGTAGAGTCCGACCTCGCGCTTTGCTTCGAGCACAACCTCGCCGTTGTCGTCCATCCGCACGACTGCACCTTTCCTGCGGAAAAGTACTTCATAGCCCTTGTCTGTCAAGCGGCTTACACTCAAAATGTCAGCCAGGCCAGGGACATGTTCCACACTTTGGATTATACGCTGCACCTTTTTACCAGCAACCACCACCTCCACGTCCACATCATCTTGGCTGGCCTCAGGTTTGACCTTGTCATTGGCGGTCACCATGGACTTTGCAGACTTGGTGTAGTTGATGAACACCACCTTCTCGACTTGGGTATGCTCCTCCTCACCTCAGTCAAGATAGGTCCGGTTGACACCCTTCAGGTGGTTGTTCTTCGTGCCAGTGAGGAGCGCCTTCTTGCCTTTGGTGCCTTTGCCTCCGGCTTGTGCTTCCTCTGGACACTCCTTGGCCCAATGGCCCTCCTTGCCAAAGTTATGGCATGCACCCCTCTTGGCACCCTTCTTGCCATCGCCCTTACCGCCACCTCGCTTGCTGCTGCTACCGCCATCCTACATTTTGGTGACCAGTGCAGATGAGGATGATGAGGTCTTGCCACCACTCCAACGGTGCACCTCGTTGCGGATGAACTCGGCGACTGCGCCGTACGTGAGTTTATCCTCCTCCCAACCTCCCAACACGGTGATGAGAGGACCCCAACTGTCGGGGAGAGCCATGAGGAGCGCCATCGTCTACATCTTCCTGTCAGTCTTCCTCCCCACATTACTGCATTGTGAAGCAAGAGACTTGATTTGTTGCATGGCGGAAATGACGTCCTCACCCTACTCGATCCTCACCGTGAAGAGCCGCTTCATTGCGAAGATCTTGTTGGCGAGGGATGTTGATTGGTGAATGGAGCAGAGCTTCTTCCACGCGTCAGCTGCCAGGTCACAGCCCTAAATGTAGCCCGAGTGAGATTCATGCAGCATAGACAATAGGAGCATCAGGGCCTCCGTGTTCTTCCTTGCAAAGGCCGTCTTCTCCTCGTCTGTTGCGCTCGCATCTTGAACCTCCGTGCCCTTCATAAGCTCCAGCAGTCTCTTGTGCGCGAGGTGAATCTCAAAGTGCCACCGCAACAAGCCAGGGCTGCCCATGTACTTTTGGATGGGCGAGGACTCTGTCTACTGCGCCATGTCAAATTTTTGTAATGGCCAGTCTCAAAGTGCGACGACAACGTCGCCCGGAGCGATAGTCCCGTGCGTTGCAGAATCCGTGAACGTCCTGGTAGGCAGGTCTGGGCTGTGGGCCCAGAACACTTTGTCTGGAATTCTGTCCTGGCGTACCCTGAACCACCTAAGTATGCACGACTTCTTAGTGCAAAGAGACTTCCAAGGGAGGTGTGCTTTGGATCGCCACAGCACCAAGGGAGCAGAATTCTGGCAGAATGCAGATTGCGAAAACTGAGAAAGGCTGGGAATCATTAATAGTTTGTTTTTTTGGTGATGTTACATCCGATTCTTATAGCCTGTGATCCGAGCTTTCCAACGCATCCAAGCACGCCCAAAACAGAGCAGTATAGCCCCTGATACGCCCATCCAAGCAACCCTTGGTGGAGCCGCCTTTGGCTGCAGCCGACATGAGTCGACTCTGACATGAGCCGACGACGGCTTGAAGTACCTTTCTTTGATTGACAAGTCAAAAGGCGGCTTGCCCTAGTCTGGGGGACCTCCCTGTGGCCGGCCATCCTTGTGGCAAGGCCTTGTTTTGACTCTCTCTCTCTCTCTCTCTCCAACCTCCTCCTCCACCCCCTCTCCCCTCTTCGTTTTTTTTCTTGTTCTTCTTTTTTTTAACTGGGTGGAGGACACACTATTGGACTATGTGTGCCTCGCTTCAAACCCGTGGTGGACCGAGGTGGCTCCAAGCCAAACCTCCTTCATCCCCTTTTTTTGTGGGAAAAGGGAGAGGACAAGCAATGTTCATCAGCACCAGCTGTCTGGTTCAAGTCATAGACTGGTAGGTTGGAGACAGAATTGCAAACTAGAGTGGAAATTGCAAGGTAGAAATCACTTTTTTTTAAAATCCAGCCACAGAAGACAGTACAATGGTGAAATCAAGTGGCAGAAACTGGTAGTAGCCAATTTTACGGATCCAACAAGAAAAATGGGGCAGAAAATGGAATACCGGAGGCCAAGTTATGGCTCTCCCTACTCCTTTCTGCTTGGAGAACTCGTGATTGACGGGTCCCTTGTTCTTCCCGGGTTGGGCGCCGGCCAAAACAAATGGTGAAGGCTCCTGGCTTGCCCTTTTTTCTCCCTTGTTGCTGTAGGAAGAGGGTGATGCGGCAGTTTGCTGGTCCAGTAAGCCTTTGTGAGAGTAGTACACTGTGGAAGTAGGTTGGGTTGGTGGAGGTGGGGTGTGCGCGCATGGATGTGGAGGAGTCTGGACACCTCTGGGCAGCGTTCCACCTTCACCACCACGAGGTCACCTGCTACTCGTCGAACAAGTCACCACTCCTTGTGGTGTGTAAGGATTGTCACGATGGAGTGGAGACAACGACGATGTCAGCAGGTCGACCTAGCTCTGATGCCAATGTAATGCGAGAGCTCGAACTTAGCGTCGAAAGGTTTCGGCGAGCTCAGAAAAGATTGCATTGTAAAACTGAATGACCGTCCTCCTCGTCGGAGTGGTCTTTTCCTTGCCTGAGTCGTCATGGCTTGCCACACCTTTTGAAGCTACGTTGACGTTTCTTTATAAAGTTATGATTTGTTTATTATTTGTAGTTATTTTTGTCTTCCTTTAGAAACAACGGTGGAAACTTCCTGACCGTTTTTTCCGTCAAGATGGTCGTTTGGATTCGATTTCTACTATTTTTTTCACGCGCTTGCGTCAAGCTTGACACGACCTCATGGTGTCGGTTGCTGAACAGTGTCCATGGACTGTTGCAATCAGGTAATAATTGCGACAGTCTTTCTTGACTGTAAAGTTTTAAATTCTATTTCTAAAATTTCATTGTGTTATCCCTTCCCCCCACCCCTCGATTCTTTCGTGGCCCTCTATCGTGACGGCCGCGATGGAGGACCACATTCTACCAGGCATGCCCGGTTTCGCCATGCTTAAGCAGCGACATGCGTCGCTGTTTGAACATAGTGAAAACAGGGGGGCGGATAGGGCCTATATTTGCCGGACAAGGGCAAATGGGGCATATTGTTCTGACGGAGGGGTACATGACTCTTACTGTTCCGACGGAGGGGCGATTGAGGCTTATTGTTCCAACAGAGAAGTATATGAGGGTCATGGGTAACAAAATAGGGGGGAATCGGCATTTTTGTTGATTCAGTATTCAACGACCTTTCGCACATGCCACGTATGCCTGGCGAGCTGACATGGACGTTAGCGACATNGACTTCCTATGGATGAATTTGGCTCGAGAGATTTGTCCGCACATGCGACCACGCACGTCTCTCAACTCTTGGCAGACGATCCGACGCCAATCATTGCCGTGTTCCGCAGTCGCTGAATTCAGTATGGGCGGAATGACCATATACCCCTCGTTTTGGACAATAAGCCTGATCCCCTCCTCGCTCGGAACAATAGATACCATCCGCCCCTACGTCAGAACAATAATCCTGATCCGCCCCTACTTCGGAACAATAAACCTGATCTGCCCCTTCTACACCGACTCGAGTTTTCAGGCGTAGAAAACCAAAAATATACCCCTCTCGTTTCTCAAAATATGTCATGTCAACGTCGCATGGATGCGGCGTCGACATGCTGATGTCACAATTTTTTTACCCAATCATCACAAACTCCTTAATAGAACGGCCTAATTCCACTATACCCACCATTTGGGCCTCTGAATTTTCTCCTGGCCATTTCTTGTACATTTTTTACACTGTACTCATTTTACACAAAAGATGCGTGTTGTACCCACTTTTCTCGAAGCGCCTGAGATCATGCATGCCGCACCCACTAATGCAAAGAAATTCAGGCTACACCAGTTCCATACGAATTATTTCAATGATTTTGGGTATCCGAAGTGCACATTTCTACTTTTCATTAGTTTCACGGGATATTTTATTTCATCCTATGTTCATTGTTCCTTTATGTGACGGATTTTCTGTTGTTTCTACTTTACTGACAAGTACTCGCGTTTTCGACACATAAAACATGGGGGGTGTCATTTATGTCAAATTCAAATTTGCTCCTAACTTTTCTTGTCGTAAAACATTCACCGTTGGTCTTTCATGTGCATCACAATCACACAACTGTGGATGCCCACCGTCGCGTTATGTGCTCGTTCGCAATGCGAACGAGCAAAAAGCCCCTCGAATGGGCCTTTTCGCCTTGGGTCTACTGACTCGTTCGAGGACTGTTTCGCTCGTTCGTTACGTTAAAGAGCGAAACAGTCTTGTTCACATAAAACTGTTCACTTCAGTTTGCTACAGTGTGGAAAAGAATTGAGCAACGTAATTGCTTTTGTCAAATCTCTCCCACATAGAAAATAATTCTGGACGTCGATTCGACGTCTATTTTTGCAGCGCAAAAATGAAAGCCGAATCGACATCGATGTCAATTTGTTTTGGGCATGTCTCATGTCGACGTCGTCGACATGAGAAGAGTGCCAAAAAAAATGGCGAGCTGTCGATCAAACCTCGTCCGGTTGACAGCCCGAAAGTCCTCGTTGGCATTTGCCGACAAAGACTGGCCAAACAAGGAGTCGATGGGCTGGCTCGCTGCCGCCAACCAGCCTGTTGGTCCTCGTTGGCATTGTGCGCAGTTCCATTGCGCACACCGTGCGACGGTTGTGCGCATAAAAAGAATTGTGTGGCCTGTTGCACGAGGCATCGCACGCCGGTAAGCTAAAAGCGAGACCTCTTTTTTTCCCAAAATCGTTGTCGGTCGCACACAACCGAAGAAGAGCAACTACATAGTGTCTCCGGTTTGTGGCCGTTCGATCTCTCCATCGAACGTAAGACGGGGATCAAGCAGTAGAAAGAGAAGAATGCGTGTCTATTTTTGCTTTTTTTTCCTCACGACTTTAACTTTGCTACTTTTCCATTAAGAGAGAAATTCGAACAAATAGCACAATGACGAATACTCTGCCAAACTTTTTCGCTCCTTCCACTTGGTGATCTGACGGCGGCCGTATTTTACATTTTAAATTCTGAAGAACAATAGATGAATACATTTATTGCAAAAACGTGGTATGAGATGCAAAATGAGCATGTAAGTCGTTTTTTACTCGGGCACAAATGCTTTGGTGGCCATGGTTTCGGACAATAGATCCGCGGTGTCCATAGTCGAAAACGAACTGACAGCGGTGTCCATAGTTGGAAACGAACTGACATCGGTGTACACAGTCGAAACCGAGATGACACCGATGCCCGTGATGTTCATGGAGCAAGCGAAAACGGAATAAAATGACAACTGTGTCCACTATTCGTCCGGAGTATTCAGTCGTCTTGGACGTGCTGTCTTAATCAAACCTCGCATGTTGACAGTGTGTCTTGGCTGACTATGCTTTGTTTTGTCGTGTTCCGTTCTGCGGCGAGGAGTTCGTACAACCTGGAGCCATGCATGTGGACCAAATTCGTCGCGTTGTACCGGACATTTGCGCGTCGCTCGGAAGACGTCATTTTTATCACCAATGAATGCTCGCCAAATGGACGCGGCCCCTGGCAATGACATATTGTCCACAGTGGAATTTGCCGACGCCGCGTGCACCTTCAAATTAATGTCTTCAGCATGTGCCGATGTCCACACAGGGTCACACGAAGAGGTCCATCAAGTGAACCGCGTTTTCTACCGGTTCGCAATATGAACGGGTATGAAAACATGTATTAATGGTGTGCTAAGTTTACATGCACTGGCAAATCGTGGTTTTCACACTTTGAAAACTTTGAACTGTGAACTTTGGTTTTCACACTAGTTTGGCGTGGAAAACGACGACCGTCCAAATGGCCCAGCACATCAAGGATGGGGTACGCAGGTAGCGGACCCTGTGGCGGCTCATCGGGCATGGGTCGCATTGAAGGATTGGTGGGACCACAATGTAGCACGCAACCGAGAGTTGGGTAATGAAGAACCATCATGGGCCCTTGCTCTTGTCACTCCTGAACGGATGGCATGGAACCTAGGAGTACCCATGCTGAGTGCTAGGCCGCCGTACTGTCCCGAGCCATGGGAGCCGTGGCTTTCGAGCAAGCCACCGAGTCCGTAGAGGGCACGCGAGAAGTACGGGCACCACAGTATTAATGTACAAACAATATTGGGTATCTGTGTTTTAGTTCATGAACATGCACGAGTATGGGCATGAAAGTAATACTGATGGCCCAAGATGGATGTTGTGGTATTATTTCACTCAGAAGTACGGGCACCAGAGTATTCATGTAGGAACAACATTGAGCATCTGTGTATTAGTTCAGGGACAGACACAACTACCCATACCATGCTGGATCTTACCACTTGGGATGTGGGACACTGCACAACTAGAGCTAGTGGCACAAGTCACACCCACATCCCTGCCTACCCTCACATCCCGGTGCATCAAAGAAAATGTCCTCATCGACATGAAGCAAGTCGACCTCTTCATCTTCTTCGTCTCCTTCATGGAAAATGTCTTCCTCGTGCTCACCCCTTGAATGTGCTTCACTTGCATGGACTTCCATGACGTTTTCACCGTTGTATGTCATCGTACAATGGCACAAGCCAACATATCTCGTATTTTTTGGCTGCCACGAGTAGCAATACAGTGTCTGACACACCAACGTTGTACCCACTCCCGTGAGGAAAATCACGGCAAAGTCAAGTTGGTCACACGTACACATGTTTGAGGCACCTTGTGCAAGTGTTGAAGCTGAAGTAATACTTCAGTGAAAGGGAATGACATGATTTGAAATGCAGTGTATATATACATGTGCTTCGTTTCAGTTTCGATTTCTGTCTATATTTTTTAAAATAAAAATTGGACTGCATTCACTGGAAAGTGTTGAGAAGTACACATGCACACAACATCCCATCAGTTAACTCCAACACATTGTCAGAGCCAGAAATGTACCATCCCAACTAACCCCTTACTGAACACTAGTCTAAGGCAGAGGTGCAATCCGGGGCCACTTGTGATGAGGCCTGCACCTCCCTTGTCCACAGTGGTCTTGTGTAGGCTTTGCAAATGACACACATGGGTAGGAGTAAGTTACACTAACATGCAAAATAAAACATCACGTAGAGGAACATGCAATGGAACACACTTAGCGTGAAGATGTGGGAACAAACATACCACATGCCTAATGAACGGTTGATTCTGTCCACCTCGGCATGGAAGGGCATCCACAGCTCTTCACGGTCCTCGGCATCGTCCTGGTTGACTCGTTCATCATCACTATAGAGTGAAACGGGGTCAACCACCTCCTGCCCCCCTCCTCCCCCTCATCGTACTCCTCCTCCATTTCTCCCCCCTGTCCATCATCCTCGTCCTCCTCTTGCTCCTCCTCCTCCCCCCCTCCTCTTCCTCCAACTCCTCTGCCTCCGCGTCAGACTCTGCCTCCTCTTCAGTAGGGGGGGCATCCTCTGCCTCGTCCCCGGAGTACCCCATGGCGTCCACGTTTGACCTGCAGGACGCTCTCATGCGGCGCTCTGCATCTAGCTCTGTCACGCATGCTGCGGAAATCTGCTCTGGTGTCGGTGCCTCCACGTTTGGGCATGCCTTCTGGACATGGCCCATCTTCCCACATATGCGCACAGGTGGCCGTCGGTGAAGGACGTGATGTTGAAAGCACCGGACTTCTTGCTGTACACTGCACATACAATCCACGGGCACTTCTTGTTGACGTAATGCTTGCACCGCGCCACAAAACGTGTGGGGTCGCTCTTGAGCCACCTAAGGGATATGCGGTTCAGCACCGCATACTCTTCCACGGCAGCCTTGCATGTTGCCATAGTCTCAAAGGATGAGCCGCCTGGGAAGTCCACCTCGGCCTTCTGCTTCTTTCTGGTTGCAGGGTCGGGTTTTGGCTTGGCGATGTTGACCGATGCAGCCTTCGCCATGGCGTCGGCAGCCCGTGCCTCATCGTCGGACCCGACGGGCAGGCCCTTGGTAGAGTGCACACGACCACCTACACGCGACATCCGCAATGGAGCCTCAGTTTCACGGCGTGGGGCACCGTCCACTGCTGTGCGGGCTGCATCGCCGTCCTCGCGAGGAGGAGTCTCTTGCGTCAAGCAAGGCTCCTCTGTCTGGTCGACGTCGCAGTCGTCGGGTGGGAACCACGAAGAAGTGACAGGTCCACCATGTCTGTGGTGCGTGTTCCCCACCATCGGAAGACATCATAGGCACAAATTGCACAAAACATGGATGTAAATAATGTTCATGCCCACAGTCGTCTCTCGTGCACGGTGTACGAGGCCTTCGTGAGGGCGTGCAACATGAAGGACGAAGAGCTGCACCGCAATGGCAAGCAATCCAACAACCCCCGACCATGCACAACCCTGGGTCCGGGGAAATAATTTCCAAGCTTAGGTTTCAGAACAGCCGACGGAAGCGCATGGTACACCTGAGAGATGGGAGATCATTGCGACGAGGGAAACCGGCGAAACATGCAATGCAACAGGCTGTCAATATCTGAAAGGAATCTGCGCAACAAGTAGGACGCATTCCAGAAGATCGTGCTTTCGATGCAGGAAACTTCGACGAACCGTCGCTCTACACATTAAGATGACGCAATCAGATATGCAGTAGCCACCTGGTACGTACAAGCGGAATCCTTGCGATAATGTATGAAAACCCCCATGAACAAGGCATGGGAGCCCTATCGAACCATGTGAAATGCTTTTGAAATTGCGCGTATGTCGGTCGACGACATTGTTCAAAATCGTGCGGTACTCCACGTTGAAATCAAGGTCAAAAATGCTAAAAGTATGAAATGTATTCCAATCGTGCCCATGACGAGCAATAACCGGGGACACGGCTGTCATGTCGGTTTTCACTATGGGCACCCCTCTCATTTGTTTTCCAACTATGGCCACCACGGTCACTTCCTTTCGGACTATGGACACCGTCGTCGGTTCGTTTTTGACTATGGACACCGCTGCTTTATCTGGCGAAATGATGGGTATATTACTACTCCGTCCTTCAACTCTCAATGTATGGTTTTTAGAAAAGGAAACGTATTAGCATACGTGACCTAATTTGTGATGGCGTTAGTGACTAAGGTTTTCTTTTCACATCGTCAAGCATATTTCGGTGGAGTATCAAAGTGGGTATGTGGAGAATTACATTGTTTCCCATACGATTTTTAGCTCGGTGGACATCCGAAGAATTAGTTTTAAACAGTGGCCCTCTAAAGCATTTTCTACATTTCGTGGACGTTATAGGTATTTTTCTGTCAAACTGGCCGTCCTATTCATTTTTTGTGAAAAATGAGGAAGGTATACATTAGTTGCGACGACACTGGGTATACGACAAGTGTACCATTGATAGAAGGGTTTGGGATTTTTCCTCAGTGCTTTGTAGGGAGTTTTCGTGGGGGTCAAAGACTCCCAATGTATTAAAAGGGAACTTGCTGGGCCCCGCTCCTGCGAGGTCCAATATGTGCCCATGCAAAACTAAACCCTAAAACCTCGGGTGTAATTAAGGGGTGGGTTTTTCTATAGTTTGTATATCAAACGAGGGTATAACGTTGAAAAAAATGTAAAAGAAAACGAACAGGGATTTTTGACTCCCCATTCATGGAAGTGGGGATTCTTACGAACGCCCGTCAGCCGGTATCCCGGGCGAAGTCCCCCCCTCCCCCCACCATACTCCCCCCCGCCTCCCGGTAGCGCATCGGCCGCCCGTACCATTGCGACCCTCAACAGCGAGGGTCTCAATCAGCGGGCCGGTGGTTGGGCAGGTGGGCTGTGAGAGGCAGAGGGGGTGCGGGGTAGGGGGGGCGGTTGACATAGTGCCGACCGACGGACGTAGGCCGGCAATCGCCCTCCCTTTGTAATGCGAGAGCTCAAACTTAGCGTCGAAAGGCCTCGGCGAGCTCAGAAAAGTTTGCATTGTAAAAGTGAATGACCATCCTCCTCATCGGACTGGTCTTTTCCTTGCCTGAGTCATCATGGCTCGCCACACCTTTCGAAGCTACGTTGATGTTTCTTCATAAAGTTATGATTTGTTTTTTATTTGTAATCAGTTATGTATTCCGTTGAAAACAATGGTGGAAACTTCCTGACCGTATTTTCTGTCGAGATGGTTGTTTGGATTCGATTTCTACTATTTCCTTCACGTGCTTGCGTGAAGCTTGACGTGACCTCATGGTGTCGGTCGCAGAACAGTGTCCATGGACTGTTGCAATCAGATAATGATTGCGACAGTCTTTCTTGACTCTATAATTTTAGGTTCTATTTCTAAAAGTTTGTTGTGTATCATTCCTCCCCCTTTAGCTATGAATTGTCCTCGATTCAGTTTTGTATCTTGTGAAGAGGTAGTTGTTCCAAGCACGCCCAAAATGGAGCAGTACAGCCCCTGCTACGCCCATCCAAGCAACCCTTGTTGGAACCGCCTTTGGCTGCCGCCGACGCAAATCGTCTCCGACATGAGCACAAGAACGCTCAAAGCTTCTTTCTTTGATTGAAAAGTCAAAAGGCGGCTCGCCCTAGTCCAGGGGACCTCCCTGGTTGCTTCCTCTAGGGCCTTGGGGTCTATGGAGCCAGTTGGAGCTGGACACGAACCACCGGCGGTGGAGTATCCCGTCACCCCGGACGAGTACCAAAATCCACCCGCCGCACCACCCGAACTTTGGGTAGGACTAACTTTCTGAAATCTCCACCAAATCGAGCAATTGAAAGCTCGGAATCCCATGGAGAAATCCAAGGAGTCAAAATCTGCAATCAGATTGGATATCCAACCACTCTATAGTGATCCGACCAGGAAAACAGCAAACGGCATCCATGGCAGAGGCACTTTTTAACAATCTCCCCCGTGCACCTTCCATGACGGATGCCTCATACTCAATCTTCACTCGTCCGCTCCTGCGCCTGAAAGCCCTTCACAGCTTGTCAACCCAAGCTATGCAAGGCTAATGACATGCCGATCCTGGGGCTGCGCCTTGGTTAAGCAATATGGGAACAAGTGCTTCATGCTACAATGCTACAGCATAACTTGTCCCTTCTCCACCATGTTGCGTGCGTAGTGGTAGCACTCATCGATGTGCTTCGTCCTCTTGTGCTGCGTCGGGTTGTTGGTTAGCAAGATAGAGCCGGTGTTGTCCTCTTGAACCACCATAGGCTCCTCTTGCGGCACGCCCGGCTCCCCCAGCATTCGCTTCCTTGACTGCCTCGACAACAGCGATGTACTCCGCCTCCACTGTGGAGATGGCAATGCAGTCCTGTTTCCTGTTGCACTACTAGAATACTGCACATGCGAGGAAGAACACATAGCCAGAAGTGGACATCCTCTTGTCCACATTGCCAACGTTATCCGCGTGAGTGTAGCAGACCAACTGCAAGGGGTCTGACCTCCCCTTTCCATCGTACTTCAGGCGCACGTGCCGCATTGCCTGCAGTTACCGAAGGATGCACTTCACCGCTGTCCAGTGTAGTGGCCCAGGGTTGGCCACTTACCTGCTCACCTGACCCACCGCGTAGGCCAGGTCAGGCCGAGTCACCACCATGGCATACATCAGGCTGCCCACCACAGATTGGTAGGGCACCTCAGCCATGTCCTCCTTCTCCTCTTTTGTTTGCGGTGCCATTGCCGCACTGAGCTCACAGGTTTGCAGTCCTCCATGCTGTACAGCTTTGAGACCTCGGCCACGTACTTGGCCTGCCCCACCTCGAGGGTGTGCGCCCTCCGGTTCCGCGTGATGCTCACCCCGAGGTAGTACTCCAAATCCCCCATATCTGTCATCTTAAACCTGCTACTCAGCTGCTCCTTGAGCTGTTGCAAAGCCGCCAGATCTGATGAACACAGGATGAGGTTGTCCACATAGAGTGCGAGAATCTGATAGAGTCCCTTGCTGCGCCGCACGTACATGATGTGGTCTGACTCACATCGCTTGAAGCTGAGCTCCGCCATGTAGCCGTCCATCTGTTGGTACCTGTACCTAGCCGCTGTTTTAGCTCATACAAGGCCTTCCGCAGCTTGCACACCTTGCCCTCCGGCGCATCCACCCCCTCCGACACCTCAAGGTAGATCTCCTTGTCGTTGATGCCACTCAGGAATGGTGTCTTGACATCCATTTGGTGGATTTTCATATCCTTTGCGGCTGCGACCGCGAGGATCGTCCGGATGCTTCTGAACTTGGCGATGGGTGTGAACATCTCATCGTAACGTCTGCCTTTGCACTGCGCAAACCTCTTTGCCACTAGCCGTGCCTTATACTTTTCCACCTTGTTGTCCTTGGTGAGCTTCACCTTGAACACCCACTTGGAGCTGATCACCTTTGCCCCCTCAGGCCGATCCACCAACTCCCAAGTGCCGTTCTCAGCAAGGGACGCAAGTTCAAATTTCATTGTTTCGCCCCACTGTTGCCTGTCAGGCCGTGCAAGTGCCTCTTGGACGGTTGTCGGCTCCGTTGTGGCTGCCATCATGCACCGCGCCATGCTGACCTAACGGCCCGTGCTTCCGTCATACCACTTTGCCGCATTCCGCCGCATCCGACTGCGACACGACGACCTTGGCAACGCTGGCTGCTAGTCCTACTGCTGCTCTGCTGCAACGTTGTCCTCGGCCGCATGCTCCCCCACATTGGCTGGTGCATCCTGAGCTCCAGCGGCACCTGCATCTGATGCATTGTCCTGTTGCGCTCCAGGACCGTCGTCCTCCGAGGCATCGACCTTTGCAGCTGCCGGTTCCTCCTCACGCTCAAGGAGTTGGAACCACTCCCCCTGCTTTGGAGACTGCGCTACATCGATGTTATTTTTGCTGCTGCAGTAGCTGTGGTGCTGATCAAACGTGACGTCGTGGCTGGTGATGACGTCCTGTGTACGTGGATCAAAGAGGCGGTATGCTTTGAGCGCACTCTCGTACCCAAAAAATGCATTCGCCTTTGCATGCGGGTCCAGTTTGGAGTCTTTTCTTTGTGTTGCGTAGACCAACACGTGCGCCTTGCACCCGAATGCCTTCAGGTGTGCCACGCTTGGTTTGCGCCCACTCCAAGCCTCCTTCGGCGTCTTCCAGCCGCTGTTCCCCTTCAGCACTGCCGTTGGGGTGATGTTGGTGATGTAGCAAGCCGTGCTCACGGCCTCGGCCCACAGGCTTCGTGGTAGTTTAGCATCCACGAGCATTGTCCGCGCCATGGTGAGCAGCGTCTTGTTCATACACTCTGCCACGCCATTAGATTGAGGCGTATACAGAGTGGTTGGCTGCCACTCAATGCCTTCCTCCTTCAGCCACCCTCTACAGCCCACATACTCGCCGCCATTGTCTCCACGTAGTGCTCTGACCTTGCGGCGAGTCTGCCTCTCCTCCGCTGCAATGTACTTCTTCAGCCAGTCCAGCACATCACTCTTCCGCTTCATGAAGTAGACGTAGAGCCTTCTGCTGCAATCGTCGATGAAGGTGACGAAGTAACGTGCGCCCCAAATGGACGTCGTATTGATTGGTTCGCACACATCATTGTGCGCAACCTCAAGCACGTTCTCGGCCCACCGTTGTCCGTCTTCAAATGGTTTGCCTTGTCCACGATGCAAAGGTTGCACTTGTGCTTTGCGGAATCTCTTCTACGTCTGCTACACCGGTGATGTTGAGGCCGCGAACCATCTTGCGCTTTGCTATCTCATGCACGACTGCAGGCGAAGAGTGTCCCAGCCACCGATGCCACAGATGCAGGTCTGCTCCCCCGCCTTTTGCGAGGTTGACGACGCGCTCTGCCCGGTCTGCAGCATCGGCTGCCGAGGGGATGACCTTCGTCTCAACGATGTAGAGTCCGACCTCGCGCTTTGCTTCGAGCACGACCTCGCCGTTGTCGTCCATCCGCACGACTGCACCTATCCTGCAGAAAAGCACTTCATAGCCCTTGTCTGTCAAGCGGCTTACACTCAAAATGTCAGCCAGGCCAGGGACATGTTCCACACTTTGGATTATGCGCTGCACCTTTTTACCAGTAACCACCACCTCCACGTCCACATCATCTTGGCTGGCCTCAGGTTTGACCTTGTCATTGGCGGTCACCATGGACTTTGCATACTTGGTGTAGTTGATGAACCCCACCTTCTCGACTTGGGTATGCTCCTCCTCACCTCAGTCAAGTTAGGTCCGGTTGACACCCTTCAGGTTGTTGTTCTTCGTGCCACTGAGGAGCGCCTTCTTGCCTTTGGTGCCTTTGCCTCCGGCTTGTGCTTCCTCTGGACGCTCCTTGGCCCAATGGCCCTCCTTGCCAAAGTTATGGCATGCACCCCTCTTGGCACCCTTCTTGCCATCGCCCTTACCGCCACCTCGCTTGCTGCTGCTACCGCCATCCTGCATTTTGGTGACCAGTGCAGTTGAGGATGACGAGGTCTTGCCACCACTCCAACGGTGCACCTCGTTGCAGATGTACTCAGCGACTGCGCCGTAGGTGAGTTTATCCTCCTCCCAACCTCCCAACACGGTGATGAGAGGACCCCAACTGTCGGGGAGAGCCATGAGGAGCGCCATCGCCTATATCTTCCTGTCAATCTTCCTCCCCACATTATTGCGTTGTGAAGCAAGAGACTTGATTTGTTGCATGGCGGAAATGACGTCCTCACCCTCCTCGATCCTCACCGTGAAGAGTCGCTTCATTGCGAAGATCTTGTTGGCTAGGGATGTTGATTGGTGAATGGAGCAGAGCTTCTTCCACGCGTCAGCTGCCGGGTCAGAGCCCTAAATGTAGCCCGAGTGAGATTCATGCAGCATAGACAATAGGAGCATCAGGGCCTCCGTGTTCTTCCTTGCAAAGGCCGTCTTCTCCTCGTCTGTTGCGCTCGCATCTTGAACCTCCGTGCCCTTCATAAGCTCCAGCAGTCTCTTGTGCGCGAGGTAAATCTCAAAGTGCCACCGCAACAAGCCAGGGCTGCCCATGTACTTTTGGATGGGCGAGGACTCTGTCTACTGCGCCATGTCGAATTTCTGTAATGGCCAGTCTCAAAGTGCGACGACAACGTCGCCTGGAGCGACAGTCCCGTGCGTTGCAGAATCCGTGAACGTCTTGGTAGGCAGGTCAGGGCTGTGGGCCGAGAACACTTTGTCTGGAATTCTGTCCTGGCGTACCCTGAACCACCTAAGTATGCACGACTTCTTAGTGCAAAGAGACTTCCAAGGGAGGTGTGCTTTGGATCGCCACAGCACCAAGGGAGCAGAATTCTGGCAGAATGCACATTGCGGAAACTGAGAAAGGCTGGGAATCATTAATAGTTTGTTATTTTGGTGATGTTACATCCGATTCTTATTGCCTGTGATTCGAGCTTTCCAACGCATCCAAGCACGCCCAAAACAGAGCAGTATAGCCCCTGATACGCCCATCCAAGCAACCCTTGGTGGAGCCGCCTTTGGCTGCAGCCGACATGAGTCGACTCTGACATGAGCCGACGACGGCTCGAAGTACCTTTCTTTGATTGACAAGTCAAAAGGCGGCTTGCCCTAGTCCAGGGGACCTCCCTGTGGCCGGCCATCCTTGTGGCAAGGCCTTGTTTTGACTCTCTCTCTCTCTCTCTCCAACCTCCTCCTCCACCCCCTCTCCCCTCTTTGTTTTTTTTCTTGTTCTTCTTTTTTTTAACTGGGTGGAGGACACACTATTGGACTATGTGTGCTTCGCTTCAAACCCGTGGTGGACCGAGGTGGCTCCAAGCCAAACCTCCTTCATCCCCTTTTTTTGTGGGAAAAGGGAGAGGGCAAGCAATGTTCATCAGCACCAGCTGTCTGGTTCAAGTCATAAACTGGTAGGTTGGAGACAGAATTGCAAACTAGAGTGGAAATTGCAAGGTAGAAATCACTTTTTTTTTTAAATCCAGCCACAGAAGACAGTACAATGGTGAAATCAAGTGGCAGAAACTGGTAGTAGCCAATTCTACGGATCCAACAAGAAAAATGGGGCAGAAAATGGAAGACCGGAGGCCAAGTTATGGCTCTCCCTACTCCTTTCTGCTTGGAGAACTCGTGATTGACGTGTCCCTTGTTCTTCCCGGGTTGGGCGCCGGCCAAAACAAATGGTGAAGGCTCATGGCTTGCCCTTTTTTCTCCCTTGTTGCTGTAGGAAGAGGGTGATGCGGCAGTTTGCTGGTCCAGTAAGCCTTTGTGAGAGTAGTACACTGTGGAAGTAGGTTCGGTTGGTGGAGGTGGGGTGTGCGCGCATGGATGTGGAGGAGTCTGGACACCTCTGGGCGGCTTTCCACCTTCACCACCACGAGGTCACCTGCTACTCGTCGAACAAGTCACCACTCCTTGTGGTGTGTAAGGATTGTCACGATGGAGTGGAGACAACGACGATGTCAGCAGGTCGACCTAGCTCTGATGCCAATGTAATGCGAGAGCTCGAACTTAGCGTCGAAAGGTTTCGGCGAGCTCAGAAAAGTTTGCATTGTAAAACTGAATGACCGTCCTCCTCGTCGGAGTGGTCTTTTCCTTGCCTGAGTCGTCATGGCTTGCCACACCTTTTGAAGCTACGTTGACGTTTCTTTATAAAGTTATGATTTGTTTATTATTTTTAGTTTTTTTTGTCTTCCGTTAGAAATAATGGTGGAAACTTCCTGACCGTATTTTCCGTCAAGATGGTCGTTTGGATTCGATTTCTACTATTTCTTTCACGCGCTTACGTCAAGCTTGACACGACCTCATGGTGTCGGTTGCTGAACAGTGTCCATGGACTGTTGCAATCAGGTAATAATTGCAACAGTCTTTCTTGACTGTAAAGTTTTAAATTCTATTTCTAAAACTTCATTGTGTTATCCCTTCCCCCCACCCCTCGATTCTTTCGTGGCCCTCTATCGTGACGGCCGCGATGGAGGACCGCATTCTACCAGGCATGCCCGGTTTCGCCATGCTTAAGCAGCGACATGCGTCGTTGTTTGAACATAGTGAAAACAGGGGGGCGGATAGGGCCTATATTTTCCGGACAAGGGCAAATGGGGCATATTGTTCTGACGGAGGGGTACATGACTCTTACTGTTCCGACGGAGGGGCGATTGAGGCTTATTGTTCCAACAGAGAAGTATATGAGGGTCATGGGTAACAAAATAGGGGGGAATCGGCATTTTTGTTGATTCAGTATTCAACGACCTTTCGCACATGCCACGTATGCCTGGCGAGCTGACATGGACGTTAGCGACATGACGAGGCATGTTATGGTCCAGCCCCAAAATGTGACGATGTTCGACAATTTTTCGCTGACTTTTTTTTGTTGATGAAGCCTTCATCTTTCAGTGCACTCAAGCGGCGGACCCCATGTTCGCTGATTTCACTCATAAAAAGTCATTGAAAGTGTAGTGAACTGGGGATTACGTGATTGAATTTCAGTGAAGTACAATGTAGGTACAAAAAAGAAATTTATTTAATCTAGGGGTACCAATTGGTGGATGTCGGATCCGTTAAATTTTATACTTTGGACATCCAGATGCAAACGTTTGAGCCAACAAGCACCCCTCTCCGAACTGCATAATCGCATAGCCACCTTGGTGCTCACCATGCCCAAAGGCCAACTGTTATGTGCACTTGTTACAACCCTCACATTCTCGACGCCACCAACCTTCACCATGACAGATCCCTCCTGCTTGAACTCCGCTGGTCGCTACACCAGCATGCCTACACTGTCGCAGTCTCCCTCTGTGGCTCAAGGATCTTCCATGGACCACATCCCATTCCTTGCACGCATGCATCGCACACCCAACAGAGCGTATGAGGCGCCCGGTGGTGAAGTGGAGTACAACCAAGAGCCGCTGGTGGGCGATGACCGCGCCACACTCGTCCGTGGACTCCACGTGCCCCTCGCGCCGTGTTTGCGTCGCTACTCTGACGCTGGCATCCCTCCGGTTCGTCGCTGGAACGAGCAAGCCATGCACGTGAAGACCGTGCCAAACATGGTGATGGGTCCCACCATGTTGACACCCTCTATCAAGCCGGGCGACAAGGCTGCTGCTTCAGACCGCACAGTCGCCGGTCAGCTTTGAAAAAATTTCTGGACGGTCAAGAGGGACTGCATGCTTGTCAAGGTGGCCTTGATGTATGTGGCAGAGTACCATGGCTCCAGTGGGTGGATGACCAAGCTCCACGACCGCATCACGCCTCACCTCTCCCGCGAATTTTGCATGATGGAGGACCTCGCCCGCATTCAGGTTCGGTCTAGGCTAGCAAACATTGCGGCACATTGGAAGCTAGCATATGGCCTCGTGGGTCAGAGTGAGATTGAATTGAATTTTAGGTCATGGTACATTGAGCTATCATTGAAGAGGTGGGAAGAGGTGTGTTGTAAAAATCCAGAACAGTGGAAGCTGGAAGGGAAGCCTTTGCCATGGTTTGAAGATGCCACTCAGCTCTTTGCGAGAGATGAGGCATGTGGCGAGCATGTTTTGAGCAGTGAGGCAGTGGTAAGTGGTGATGTGGGGGAGCCCATTGACCTTAAAGTTGATGAGGATGCGACAGCTTGGCTGGCAAAGCGGAAGCCAGTTCTTGACCGGTAGATTGAGCATGCCGACCGCATGTAACGAACTCCGTCAAAAGTGGAGTGTGTGATATCCAATGACGGTCCTAAGACAAGCTATGTCGTGGCAGTCATGCTCGTGGATGCCGACAAGATGATGCACATGAAGAACAAGCCTTTCTTCTTGGATGCCATGAAAATTGACTGGGCCTTGTGTGCTGAGTATGTGTTTAGTTCTGGTGAGCTCAGCATGGAGGTTGTTTCTCACTATCTTGGCCACGACCCCAGCAACCCACCCTATGTTAACATCAACAAGCCCATGCGCCCACCACTCCCCAAGCTAACGCCATGCCCCTAGTTCATGCCCTACGTGGCAGAGGACGCAAGCAGTGGCAGTCAGGCTGGGTCGGCCTCGGAGAACACGGGTGAAGGCCGTGAAGCTGTGCATGAAGTGCTAGGTGCGCAGGCAGAGGACTTGGACGAGGAGGGAGATGATGCATATTGAGTAGCCTGTGTTTTTCAAGTGAATAATGTATTATTCATGGACAGTGTATTTGCATTTATTCCTCCAACTCCAACTGTTGCTCATATCGCGCCCACATCCCAGTTGCAAATTGTAAACGACGTGCACGGATAGATGCGTTGCCGTGTTGTCTTGCAACAACCGCACGTGGTCTGCTCGCATTGTCGTCCCCCCATCCCTGATCGTAGGATAAAAGATCAAAGAACACATCAGACTCCACATCCTGGATGAGATTATGTAAAACGAAGCAAGATAGTGTTAGTCGCGGCTGAAAAGACAAGGCATAACTTGGAAGTGCGCGCAGAATGTGACACCAAGTTTTCAGCACCCCAAATGTCCTCTCAATGATGGACCGGGCGCTCGCGTTCAATTGAACAGCTCCTGAGCATCCTGCGGTTGAGATGCTCCGGGTCCGAACTCGCTAAGGTGGTACCGTCGCCCGCGGTATGGCGGCATAAGGCCGAACCCTTGAGGAAACACATCATCAGCCAATAAGAATTTGTTGACTGCAAGTTGGAACCCACGTGAAAGTAAATCTGAATTTTTTTTTGCGTCATGAGCGCTACCCTCACAACCTGTAGCTACAAAACAAAAACGCATGTCAGGTGTGCAAGTATCTAGTATGTTCTACGTACTTTGACTGTGCCTATTAACATAAGCACCACGCCACTGCAAAGGAACAATTACTGGGACATGCGTGCCATCAATAACACCCACACAGTCACTAAATCATGGTAGATAGTCCTGTCGTCCAGCCTATGGTGTATGGATATGCGCTGTATGTCGTGGAAAGCTGATGACTGATGAGGCCAGGGAATTGATGGCATTCACCACTTTGCGTAGAACACGACAGATGGTGGCAGGCTCAAGTTGGAACCTCTCCATGAGGTCCCAAATGGAAAGGGCATGGGTGACACATTGTAGCCATGTAAAACATCTTCCTCCACGGATAGACGTGTGTCATGGATGGAGGTGTAACGGCGGATGATGTCGATGATGGCGCACCAGGAATCTCGAGACATTCGCATCATGTTGTAGATTTGTGTAGGATGACCAGCATGTAATTCGTGAAGCCATGCCAGTCCAGTCAGCTGACCGTCGAGCATTGGCTGGCATAAATGGCGATTGTTGACACGCCTAACCACAGTGTCAATGACGTCACGGGCGAGTGCGTGTATGAAAAGGTGCAGCTGCAGCGCTCTGCGTATAGCTGCGTCACAAAGTGTGAATCTGGGGTTGTCCATGGTGGTAGACGATGGACCTGTCTGAGTGCATGCACTCCTATTCTAGCCCTTGTCACCATCACGCAACGTCGTCGCCGACGCGACACGACCTACCAACGGACCTGTTCCAACCGTTAAACGAGCACTGCGCCGCGAGCCCATGGCGACGCGGCAGTGGACTTCCACGGACCGAAGTGCCCGGGTTCAAACCCGCACGCATGCAGGAACATGGATCAATTTCATTGAACATGGAAAATTGGAGGGAAAAGAGCGAGAAAAGGCGATAAATACAGGATAGTTGACAAATGTGACTGAAAGCGGCAATGGTAGTCACTACTTTTCATCGATTCGCGTTTTTGGGCCACATGGTTGAATACTGAATTAAGTGACTGCGGAACGTGGCACATGACGATTACGACCTACCATGAGCAGTGCAGGAAACCCCCAGCTTTGGGCACTAATAACCAAAGCGCCCCCAATTCTAAAGCAATGCCTGCTCCGCACTTGTTTGTAAGATTATGTTTCATCCAACACCACTTCTTATTTTATTCAAAATCCAACCATTTTCCTTTCATTTTTTAAAGAAAATATGAAACATGCTCCCAATTGTTTTTTACAACGAGCGCAAGATGAGTGGTTCCCAAGGATATAATTTGCAACACTTCTCTGGTCCATTACAAAAAGAAATGAAATGTGTAGTAACATTCAAGAAATGAACACCAGATGTCTGTGCAGGTGGCAAGTCCCCCGGTGGAACGACGTAAAAATCCTGAGGTCAGCATGCATTAGGCCATAAATGAAAACAAAATAGATGCCCACTCGTGGAGTTTCGGGGCGTCTTCAATACAACCCCCCCCCCCCCCCCCCCCCCCCCCCCCCCCCTCCCTCCCTTTTGCTGCAACATCCCACGGTGTGAGAAAACTTAGGCCGATTACGCTTTTTATGGACGTCAATCAGATGATAGTTGTCTCAAAGATTGTCATAAGGCTCCACGAGATTGTGTGCTCCATTGTAGCCATACCACTTGACCAAATACTTGGTCGTTCTTCCACGACGTTGATTTCCGAACTTTTGCTCGATCACGTACTTCGTATAACCATGTGGCGGGAATTGACCTGTAAAGCACATTTAAAGCGATTTTATCCGTTGCAATGGAAGTCACTAAATTGAATTTCAGTTCAGCAGTCAGCAATATTCCTCCCAAATCAGTGCCATGGGTTTCACATGAAGTGAGAAGAAGTTGTAAAAGCGTAAGATTTTTCCGCTTGGTATGATAGTCCATTTGAGGATGGAAAGCAAGTGATAGCAAGATCCAAGTGTTCTAATGCGTCATTACTTGGCACCAAAAATGGCCAACGAAGTGGCTGTCTCTGTTGCTGATGATGGCGTGTGCAACTCCGAGTAACCGCACAATCTGATCTAGAAACAATTGCGCGGTTCCTTCTTTGGTGATGGTGGTCATCTTCGGGATGAAGTGCGACATTTTGGGAAAGTTTTCCACCACTAGGAGGATGGTTTCATATCCATCCAATGTGATAAGCAGTCCTGTCATGAAGTCCATGGTGATGTTGATCCATGGCTCTGTTGAAACAATGAGTGATTGGAGCAGTCGTGGTGGCCTCATGCGACGAGAATTCTTCTGCTGACAAGNTCTTCAATACAAAAATCCCCCCCCACCTCCCTCCCTTTTGCTGCAACATCCCACGGTGTGAGAAAATTTAGGCCGATTACGCTTTTTATGGACGTCAATCAGATGATAGTTGTCCCAAAGAAACAGAGACGGCCACTTTGTTGGCCATTTTTGTGCTCCATTGTAGCCATACCACTTGACCAAATACTTGGTCGTTCTTCCACGACGTTGATTTCTGAACTTTTCCTCGATCACGTACTTCGTATAACCATGTGGCGGGAATTGACCTGTAGAGCACATTTAAAGCGATTTTATCCGTTGCAATGGAAGTCACTAAATTGAATGTCAGTTCAGCAGTCAGCAATATTCCTCCCAAATCAGTGCCATGGGTTTCACATGAAGTGAGAAGAAGTTGTAAAAGCGTAAGATTTTTCCGCTTGGTATGATAGTCCATTTGAGGATGGAAAGCAAGTGATAGCAAGATCCAAGTGTTCTAATGAGTCATAACTTGGCACCGAAAATGGCCAACGAAGTGGCCGTCTCTGTTGCTGATGATGGCGCGTGCAACTCCGAGTAACCGCACAATCTGATCTAGAAATAATTGCGCGGTTCCTTCTTTGGTGATGGTGGTCATCTTCGGGATGAAGTGCGACATTTTGGGAAAGTTTTCCACCACTAGGAGGATGGTTTCATATCCATCCAATGTGATAAGCAGTCCTGTCATGAAGTCCATGGTGATGTTGATCCATGGCTCTGCTGAAACAATGAGTGGTTGGAGCAGTCGTGGTGGCCTCATGCGACGAGAATTCTTCTGCTGACAAGTGCCTCACAAGTTGTTGAGTGCTGCAACATCGGTTTGCATTCGATACCTCTAGTGATACCTTATCAGCGTCTTGGGCATCCTATCCTCATTGAAGTGTCCACTTGGACTGATGTTGTAACACTCCTTGAATAACATCCAACGTAACTCCTTGTTTATTGGTACGGCGACTTGGCGCGGAATCGCCGTCACCAATATGGTCGTTGCACCACAATTTGGTTTTCTCATACCGCCAAACTCCTCGTAATGGCTTGCAAAAAGCCTCACGAGGTACGGGTCTTGTTCAACAAGAAACTATGCCATCAATTCTGGTTGCCAACTTAGAGCATCTGTTGGATTTTCCTTTAGATGGGCATTTGGTGCCATTTTTTAAGTTAGACTCGAGGAATTACATCCATGAACTTTGTCAAAGGCTCAGATGCAGCTGGGTCTTGAGATATTTGAGTGTGTGGTGGTCAGTGCGGATGATGAATCCTCGACGTTCCACATAGCACCGCAACGTCTTGAATGCAGACACGATTTTTTTTTTCTGTGCATTGTGTATTTGAGGTGCGGTCCGCATACTTTTTTTTGACATATTCATGACCGTTTGTTCTCAGCCACCATTTTCTTTGAGGTAAGAGGCTCTGATTGCTTGATCAGACACATCCATGGCCATTACATATCCATCGTTGGATTTGCCAATCATAGAGATCGTAGTGAGGTCAGATGGTTTCTCAAAGAGAAACAATTCTTGTTCATTGTCATCCCAATTCCACTATGTAGTTTTGTGAGCGAGTTTGGAGAGAGGTACATATCTGTAACAAGATAGGAAATTTGTCATCTATTCTTCCCATTTTCCATTTATCGACTCCTCATTTCAACTGTGTGACTTCCTTTCCCTTTTTGGCATGTTGTCTTCATTCCTGACAGTCACCAAGATGTGTTCCAACTTCTTAGAAATCAACACAGACATTGATCATGCTCATCAACAATGTCAATCTCCATTAGGGACAAGATATTCGTTGACAATAATTTCCATCCACCACGGTCTGGATTGTGGGCTTGGGTCCGCCATCCGTTTGATTCCTATGTTTGAGAACTGTAGTCGGCGTTCTTGATGCAATTAAATACTGTGATCATTCGACAAATGTCTTCCTGGATGAAGAATATTATAATTCTCGCCTGATGTTGTGCTTGAGGCCTTAGATCTAGTAAAAATATAGTTTTTTAAGGACAAGGTTATTACATGTGATGATTTTGTGGAAACTCCGCATTCAATCTACCACACTAGACTACTGACGCAAGCTTTGAAGATCATATTGTGCGTTAGAATTCTTGTTCATTTTCCCAAAGCATGCAAGTATAGCGTGCGATGTCTTTCCAGCTTTCCACTACAGTCACCAATTCATGCCATGTCGGATTGATTCGCAAGAGAGGTAAAGCACTTGAGCTCGACGATGTGAGAGCGGTGGCATGCACAGTTGATTGAGCTCCGCCAGTCTACGGCCACCGTTGGATGGTTTATAGGTCCGATCACCAACTTCAAGCTGTGCCACACAAAAGCAAGGCCATGAGATCAATTTCATTTGTGCCCTTATATACCCCAGTAGTGGTGAAGTTTACCTCCAAACTCATCTGCCACATCCAAACCGTTGGTCGCTTGGATTTTCCAAGGATAGAACAGTTGAGGAAGTGCCACTCAATTGTGGAGCTCACTGAAGAGTTGAATGTTTCTCTCGGTGAAACCTGCTTCCCATGCACATGCATTCTTAAGTTCTCTATGGCCTTGTTGAGTTGTTGGAGCAGATAGGTGTGGATGATTTTGTGTCCCAACAACATCTGGTATCTGATGTTCATCATTGCGATCTTCTCCGTTGGTGCCTCCCATCACGTAAGGAATTGTCCCGGCGAGCAATGGCAGAGATAGAGGGTTTGTCGATCCTGAGGGATTGTTCACGAGTTTGGCCGTAGAAGTCCTCGAAGCTGCATCATTCATCGTGAAAGCTACAATTGCTGCCTGGTTTGCCTGGGGAGCATTGATGACAGCGTGCTAGTGATCCTCCATCGGCAGACTCTTCGCCAGTTACTACTACTCTTCCATGAGTAAACTTGATCTATTTACCATCATTGCTGCAAGGTGAACACATTTCTGAATGGTGGAGGCTTGTGTCGAAAATATTTGCCCCTTTTTCAGTATTGAAAGATGGATTAGGAATGCTTCTCCCCTTGTGGAGGTATAACCCCTGGATCCGTTGTAGTGTGACTCAACTATGGTATGTCCCATGTGAGATATGGAATGTGAATACACAATGTGGGTAAGTGGTTAACTTGACCATTTTTTTAAACTGGCCAAGTGAGAGGTCATGAGTTCGATCTTGGCCCCCATGCACATCTTGGTTGTTATGGAAGCTTCCAAGAAAGGAAGTCTGTAGCTTCTTGGAAGCTACATGGTTGGTCTGTTACCTTGACAGAGTACTGGGTGCTCATGTGTCAAGCCCATAGCACAAGTCCATTGGTGATGTTGTTGGATTAGGCCACTTTTCAGGAATGTCCTCCTGAGTTCTAGGAGAGGAAAGATAGCTATAAAACGACTTGTCTTGCATGCTGATCAATCAACCCTTGCTTGATGCTCTCTTGAGTATTGACAACTTGAGCTCTTCTTGAGATGTCATGCTAAGGTATTAATACTCTTGGAGGTGAAGTGTATGCCTGATTAAGGTTGGGATGTTTGACACATGTACAAAAAGGAAGAAGGTGTAAAAACTTTTGTGAGCATTTTAGCTTTGTAGCTTCTCTGCAAGAGGTTTTTAGCTCAGTATCTTACAAAGGATTATGGGCCTATGCCTCTTATTAGAGAAGATTGATGCGTGCAACCGCTAAGTTGAGAGTATCTTCACTCTCACCCAACTTCTCTATTTGCAGGTCAACATCAAGAGGAGGGGAACGCAACACATCTGCACATTTCCGCCTTGGGAGCTGACATCAGCCTACATCAGCCTACATCAACCTACATCAGCCTACATTTGCCTTCAACATCGAATGGGAACAAGAGAAGCAATAGCCTTTTCTCACCAACAAGATGTTTTTAATACGTTTGCTCCTTGTTGAGTATTGTAGGATGGATCAGGATTGCCCTGCCCCTTACGAACGTATGATCCCTAGATCCGTTGTAGTGTGACTCAACTATGCTCTGTTTCATGTGAGATATGACCAGTGAGTACACCATGTGGGTGAGTGGTTACTTGGCCATTTTGTTGATTTGGTGAAGTGAGAGGTCATGAGTCCAATCATGGCCCCTATGCACATCTTGGTTGTTATGGAAGCTTCCAAGAAAGAAAGTTCGTAACTTCTTGTAAGCTACATGGTTGGTCTGTCACCTTGACACTAGGATGCTTATGTATCAAGCCCACAACGCAAGTCTATTGGTAATGTGCCTGGGTTAGGCCACTTCCTAGAAATGTCCTTTTGAGTTCTAGGACTAGACAGACATCTATAGAAGGACTTGCCTTACTTGCTGATCAATCAAACCTTGCTTGATGCTCTTTTTCATATTGACAACTTGAGATCTTCTTAAGAGGTAATTCTAAGGCGTTAGTGCTCTTGAAGGTGAAGTGTATGCCTGATTGATTTTAGTGTGCATGATACATGTCAACAAAGGAAGAAGGTGTAAAAACCTCTGTGAGATTTTTGGTTTGGTGGCTTCTCCACCAGAGGTGGTTGCCTTAGTAGCTAACAACTTGCTCTTGCAAGGTTGTGGCCTCGTAGTTTATGCATTAGGAGTTGTTCCAACATGGCTATGCTTTTATACCAAGTGTTATACTGAGTGAAACACGGGTGGTTCACAGGGATGAGATGCGAGACAGAAGATGATTTGAGGAACTGGGAGCCCTGGATAATGTGTTTCTAGTAGTGAGTGTACTTCAATGACAAGTGTCAAACATGTCATGCATATATATGTACAATGACAAGAAACACTATGAAGCATATACTGGGGTGCAACATTGTAAAATGCTACCGCCGTCGTGAAGTAGAAAAAGGAGTATTGAAATTCTACGGTTTGTGAAACTTCTGTTGACCATTCTAGAAAGTGGTCAACTGTGTCCAAACCTTCGGGAACGGTACACTGGAGGTCGGGGCATATGCTCAAAATGGCTTTGGCCAACTGCGTAAAACTCTTGAGGTCGGCGTGCGGTAGGCCATAAATGTAAGGATACTAATACCCATTTGTGGAGTTTTGGGACTCATGTACATAAAGGATGTAATTCTGTTGACCCTAGAAAACTTGGTGTTCAGGTTTTAGAGGCAGACATGTCTCCTCCAAAGCCCAGAAAAATAGGATGTAAGAGGAGACATTCCAAGGGACTGATCATAGATCCTACTTCATCCAATCGATGAAAGGTGCCTTAAGTTACAGATGAGGGTCCTCTTTTGACCATCCAACAAGTTTAAAATGTAGGCGTGATAAGTCAACCCCCACCTTTCATTTCCAAAACTGCACAAGAATCAAGATCAAGTTCAAATTGAAAAAATGAGGTCACAAAGATTCATGGGAGGGATCCTTGCACTGAGCGCAAAGTGGATGGTTCACAGGGATGAGGTGCGGAGCAGAAAAAAACTCAACGAATTGGAACAATCGGATAGTTTATACTTAGGGAATAGTGAACTTTTGTGACAAGTGTGAAAACAGTAGAGTTCATATGTGTACCAGAAAATGAGAATGAGGAATACTTGGGATTTAGGGTGCATGTGTCAAGCGACTTGCGGCTCAGTGTTGTGAGAGGCTACTTCGAGGAACTCCGCTAAGAAGCTTGGAGGTTTCATGAATATTGAGGCACATCTTTCTGAAAACAAAGCACCATCACGAATTTCTTTAAGTAATATGAAACCATTGATACAGTTTACAGTAGTTCTCATGAAGCTGACAGAAAGTGATCAAACTTGTGAGAATTGTTTTGCAAAGGCAAACTTGATGACGGACACGTGGCCAAAACTTCCTCGACTGTGTTGGTATGTGTTTCTGTGGCACATGTTCACCTCTGGGCTTGCTGCACACATATCAAACTCGCAGGTGCCTTACGAGCTACACAACACATGGTGGCATACCAAATGCTGACGATGTAAGTGATCGGAGAGACTTGGATTCAGTGGGATGACAGGGCTGCCATCTGGTTGGACCACGGCCTAAGTTAAACAACATGATATGACTGTGTAGAATTTACTGTGCTAAACTTGCTTGTTTTCACTATGGCCTGTGGATGGTACTGTTATAGTTGCATGCTACTTAGACGAGGGATTAACCAATAGAATGGGATAGCACGGGCTTGACCCCTTAGGTAGAATGCTGCCATGTTTTGATTGGCAGCACAATTGTAAAGGAGGATGAGAGGGCGTGGTTTGAGCCACGTAGTTGGCAAAACTCCATGGTCGAAGGTGGGCTCACAAATCACTCGACCATAGGGGATCTCGTCCCACGCTCGCCATTGAATTCACCCTTTTTCACTTCTTTTCATGATCTCGCTCTTACCTGAAGTACATACATGGCCATTGCATGTGTGCCTTGTCTGAGCTGTTCCCTTGCTCCCCTTGTCAACACCCACAGATACAAGAGCTGTGAAGGAAAGCGGGTCATGCATAAGNGCATGTCTAACATGGCGTCTAATGCAACAGCTGTTGCTTCTTGAGAAGGAGCATCACGATGCCACATGCAGCTACTACTTCTTGCATCTATTGGCCAGGGAGGGGGACGGTAGCAAAGGCTGCTGGTTACAGTCCAGGTGCATCAGCCATGGTGGGAGTAGCAACACCAGTGCAAAGACTGCGCCATTGGTAGCAGCACTGATGACCTTACAACTGCCAAGTACATGCGTGGCAGCTACAGTAACATTCGCCATTGTATCAGTAGCAACAATAGTGACATCAATAGTAGAATTGAAACCGCTGTAGTTGTATGAGTGTTGTTGACAGTAGTGAAGACATCAACATCCATAGTATCAACATCAGGAGTGATAGTAACCACTGCAATGGCAGTGGTAGTGGCAGTAGCCTTGATGGCTCTACACCTTTCATGTGCATGAGCGGCAGCTACATTTGCACCTGCAACTGTAGCATCAATAGCAGCAGCAAAGAAACCGTTGTAGCAACAATATTGCTTATAACTCTAAAGCCTTCAGCATCCACAGAAACCGAGTAGTAGGAACACAGCAGCACAATCATCAACAGTAGCAACAACAACAACGACAATATTACAACAGCCACCACAAAAGCAGCAGCAACAGTAGCAATTCATCAACAGGATCACCATCTATAACAGTAGCAGTAGCATCTTCTGTTGCCCAACTACCCACCTGGCAGAATTGCCAAATTCTCTAGGGAATCTGGCTAATTCATACCATGACGCACGCGAGTTGCTACGTCACGTTAAGTGGTGATCCGCGACTGATTGTTGGTCTGCAGCACCGCATGCTGTCGCACTGCCAACACCGGGAAAGCCCCATTAAGATGCAATAAGACAGTCCCCGCCCCCTGTCAGCAAGGCAGTTGCACTAAGCTAGCGTAGTGGCTGCCGTATATCACGAGGAGGCACCCTTTACCAGTACTTAGTGCACGCATGCATTCTTTTTTGTGGAAGCTAGTATCATCGATGCATCAGCCTCGGTTTCCACTGCTTTTGCTACGGCAACATGTGCGGCATAGGCAACCACTGCAACTTCCACCAGTTGTTCCAGTGAATCTTACACTAAGGCAGTAGTGGTACTAGGGCCGGTGGCAGTTGTGATGAATGACCCGGGACAATAGGTAACAGCAGTTGCAGCCAAGGTGGCCTCGACATCCGATCTGCACAGTCTTTTGTTGCCGCTACTACGTCCAACATGCGGTAGAAGATTTTGTTATACCAACAATTCAGCCATTTTTAATCAGTGATTTTGTCATCATCCTCCTTTCCGCCACAGTAGCAGTGTTGATTGTGAGCATCCTCCTTCTCCATCTTCATCACCAATGCGGTTGCATCCATTCCACCGCACTTCACTGCCTCTCACCACCTTCTATGGTCCGTGAGGTACACTCTTGTCTTGCCCTATCAATTCCTTTCTGTGTTTGGGATGTTTCGTCGGGGGCGGACTGTCGTGCAAAGCAGCAAAGACCGTTCATGCACCCTTTCCAACCTTCCCACGCCCTCTGGGACAGGGGAACATCTGCAATGTTTTCTTTCTGTCAGAGAATTTTGTAACCATGCCTGGCGACAATGAACCATTCATCACTGAGTTGCAGCATGAACTACAGGTCACTTGCAAGGCTGAGCGCGTAGCTGAGGTGCACCTGTACGCGGAGGCAGACAACCACACTAGGCTTGCTGATAAATATGTTGCACTGGTTCTAATACGCTTGTGTGCTGCACCTCTCATTGCCATTCCTAGAGCACCTGCAATCTTTGGTTGAAATGCTTCAAATACCACTGCGTCCACCTCATCTTGCTTCATTTCCTTGCTGGAACAAGGTACAATACACATTCACCACACCAGCATGAATTCAACTGCCAACCACGTGTGCTTGCCCCTGGTCTTGTCTTTTGCATGAGGGTCTTACACTTTAGCGTTTGGGCCCAGGGGGCGTAGAATTAGGAGTACTACTTCCTCGATGACTCTACTGCCAACCCCCCTTTTGTGCCTGTACCCTCTGAGTCCACACATGCTATGTATGCCCTTGTCGCCGTTGTGCCTGAACATCTCAATGACGACATCTACGTATGTACCGCCGATCTTTCTGCACACACTGCTGCCAATCCCATAAGTGCTTATGCCTTTCTGCGTCATTGCTCCACCATCACCCAAAGCTCTTTGATCGTCTGATCTAACACCCTGCTTGTGTACGCATATGAGCCTACGGACGTCTACTGGGCCTGTGGCATCAAAATCCTTTGTGAGCTCAGGGATGTAGCGTTTGGTCACGTCTTGGTTTTTCTCACCATAGTGATCGGTCTCGTCCCGGAGCTCTCTAGCCTCATCCTAGAGGTAAAAGTGGATGAGCTGGTGTGTCTGGCTGCTCAGCTTTTTCCCCTAAAGTCACCACAGAGGGTTGGTGCACTATCATGTTTTGTCGATGAGCACCTTGATACTTGGTGGACCAGCCTATAGGACCACCGCATGCACTGCTCTGCTGTCACTGGCATCACTATTATCTCCACCTCCGCTCCTCCATCCTCCTCCACCTCCTCGTATTCCTCACCAAACTCTAGTGCTAGTGCTGCCATCCATGCCAGATAGGGCCACAGACACGGCAGAGGCAAGGGAATCAAAGGGAGGGGAAGGAGGAAGAATGATGCCTCTCGCATGCCGATCGGCTCCATTGTCTTCTTGAACTATGGCTTGAGCAAGCACAGTTCATGCAACTGCCCTGCTCCTCCTACAGACGCCTGCTTAGTAGCTATGATGTGTGCCCAGTGGGCTCGTACTGCTGGTTTTTCCTCGTCCTCTTCATCCTCTTGTTCTCGTCCTGGCCCCGTCCCCTTGGCGGTGCACGCACACTCCCAATATGTTGCTTGAACTCAACAAACCCGGTAGATTTGAGGAAAACTTTCCATAAACTACTTTGAATGGGAATTTTGAAGTTGCAGCACATGTTACTCAGTTGTATACAAGCTTGGCGGTCAGCTTCTTGACTGTTGAATCACTGCCATGTGGCTCAAACAGAGTTCATAGTAGTTGTTTGAGCGTCTGATTTGTTCACTCAGTCTAACTGTCAGTCTGGGGATTAAAGACCATTAATGGATATCTGGATCTGACTACCGTAGGGAGTCATCACCTCTCACCAAAATCTTCTAGTGAACTGCAAATCCTTGTTGCTAGTGATGGAAGAGGGGATGCCATATAGTGTGTCTGAGCTTGCCAGCACCCTTTGACAAGGGGTGTCTGAGCTGGTAGATAACTATCGGCAGTGTGCCATGCACATCTACACTTGGTTGAGACTTGTGGTGCCTCGCAGCTCAGGAACCTCGGTGCTATCATGATGGTGATCCACATGGACTAGTAAAACATGTTAATGAGCTTCAATTGTGTTTCCCTTGAGGACCTTTCTACACATCTCCAGCTCCTGCCTCGGACATTTCTCTACTACCTCAAGAAGACAACGGCCAAGGAGGCAGCCCAGGTACACCAGTCAAGCCCACTTGTTGTATTTACTATGGAAACACTCTCAACCAATCCATCCCACAGCTCTGTGTCTCCATCTTCCTCCTCCTCTCCACCTCCCTAAACTGGTCAGGCCCAAGGCGTTGCAGCAGCCACTCAGGGGAAGAAGTGGAAGAAGGGACGTGGTAAGGGGTTGAAGCAGGTGGCTCCATGGGAACTGGTAGTAGATGGTCTTTCCACTGCTACAACTGTGGAGGTGTCCACTGCTACACAGAGTGCTTCCATAGTGGAAAATCTTTCTGTACCATGAAAGAGAATCACGCACCAATACCAACAGCAGCTCAGATGCCGACTTTCCCTGTCTTGACTGCCAGCAGCAGCGACCCGGTATCTCGGGATTGCACCATCATGGAGCTCCATCAGCTGATGGTGCTTCTAATTCAGGGAGGTGCAAGTATGTTGAAATAGTCAAGCATTATGCATTCATGCTGTCCTGTGGAATTTGTTTTCCGTGATGATTGCTGTGGGGGGCTCAGTTTTGTGCTGTGGGGGGCTCAGTTTTGTGCATGATGAGGATGAGTCTGGACCTGGCACCACTGCATAGCTTCATGACTCCCTTGATCATGCTGTTCGTTGTTCACAGTCTGTTGAGATTCCAGTAGATGGTGAGTGCTCTATGGCACGTTGCTTGGCAACGATGATAGGCTGTGATACAAGTACCATTCAAATCATAGACTCCAGTGCCACCCATAAGATGGCCTGCCATCACGTCGACTTTGTCATCCTTTGTCCTCTTTGTTGTGCTCATTCTGTGCGCAAAGGTTCTTGGCAAACCTTGCATTTCTAGGGCCTTGGGATTGTGAAATTGATGGTCTGTCTGGTCCATTGTACATCTCTGAAATGCTCCTCGTACTTTCTCTCGAGGACAGCTTGTTCTCAGTTTTGTTCTTGTACCAAGATGGGTCTTGCTATTGAGCATCTTGATTATTTCTTCATAGTGTATGCCGGTGACATTCATGATCTTGTGATGCGTGCCTTTGCCGTTCATGATCTGTACAGTGTTGCTCACTACTGTTCCTTTCTCTCCTATGCTCTCACGCTGCATGTGTATTCATCACACAGTCCGTATGCTTTCAACCTGACCAAGGAATTCACCCAGATACAATGGATCTACACTTTCTGCCTCAAGAGAAAAGGTGCCCTGGTGGTTTGCCTGTGGTTTTTCGTGGCAGAGTATGTGACGATTCATACTCTTCACATGTTCAGGTCAGGATGTGGAGCAGTTCCCTCGCAAGATAGACACATTCTTTTTACAGCATGGTGTTTGTCACCGGCTCTCTGTCCTTATTTCACCCCAGCGGAATGGTTTATCATAACACTACAAGTACCATCAGTGTACCATGGATAATGCTGTTTTCACCATGCGAGTTGATTGTGGTCTTGGAGTCCTTCGCATTTGAGTTCTCCTCCTACCTGAAATGGGTCTGGAAGTGCCGCTTGCATGGTCCGCGGCCGGACCATGTCAAACCGTAAGAGCTCTTCTTTGCTCATTGTGTCAAAACTTAGCCAGCACATGTATAGGGCTCCCGGGATGGTGTCTTGTACACTGAGGACTAGCAAGGCTCCAAGGTCTACCCGTGGGGTTGCACGTGTGTCTTTCTCGGTATTTTGCCGCGGTCGACGGCCTGACGCATTTGGGATCCTGCCATTGCTGTGTCTTCCAGTCCCGGGATGCTCCCATATTTGAGGCTTTCAATTACAATGGCTTCCCTCGCATCCTCTCTCTCTCACTGCTCACCATGCTCCCACTTATAAAGATGGAGGAGTCAAGGCCAGATGGATCCGTCCGGGCCTCCTCACCTCTTGTTCACTCGTCAGTTGATGACAATCCCGCCATTGTGGCAGTGGGATCTGTGGTCTCCCCAGTCCCAGCGAGCACACCTGCACCTGTTCCATCAGCAGTTTGTGCAGTCTTCAATGCGTACGTGCCTACGTCTGAACCTTCAGCTTCATCAGCGTTTTTCCTTGTAGCCTTCCTTACGTCTGTGCAAGCATCTAAACTCATAGATTTTCCTCTTTCATGTGCATGCGGCCTCCCCTATGCTTGTGCCTAAATCTAGAAGAATCCACCATCTCATGCTTCGAGTTCCTCAACTGTCTATGAGCCCACAGCCACTGCGTCCGTGTCCTCACTGCACTGCGCGCCCGCACTTGGTTTCCCTACTGCTCCCCAGCCTGAGGTTAGCACCTCGTCCACTTGCGATTATGGTGATCATCTCCGACCGTTGCCCTCTAGGGCTCAGCGGCCGGTTGCCTAAGCATCCAGACAAGAGTGGTGACCCTGGCATGAAGGCCCTCAGGCTTAGTGTCCAGGTGGTCTACACTGAGGTACAACCAAGGGTGTCTCGGTGGCCACAAGTTGGTTTCACGTGAGTTCTCTTTCATGTGAGATGCCGCAGTCAACCTTACCAGAGCTTCGCCTATGCCAGACGTATGTGTCCAGGCCACCCGGTGCTCCCAATTGACATTGCTTGATTCTAGACATTCAAAGGAGGCACTCTTTGCAGAAGACATGTTGCTTTCACACACGGCCAGTGAGTATGAGCTCCCCGCCGTCCATGAGCACAATGCCTATTAAACTGTTGACCTTCGTCCAAGTGGAAGGCTGTACAAGCCAAGTGGGTACTTTGAAAGAAGGAGATTCCAGATGGAAGATTGGATTGCCGCAAGGCTCACTTAAAATCCAAGGATTGTCAGAGGTTAAGGGTGCCAAAATTCACCAACACCTTTGCGCCTGTTGGCTGGAAGACCATAGCTTGTGCTCTATTTGGCGTAGTAGCTCTGCATGACTGGGAGCTGCACAAGTTGGTTGTGAATGATTTGTTCCTCCATGACACTATAATGGAGGCAATATACATGGTACAAACATTGGGCTTTGATATCGGCGACAAGGTGTGGCGCTTGCACAAGGCCTCGTATGGTCTCAAGATGACACCGCGGTTTTGGAACCAGGAGTTCCGTGGGATCTTGAATCACCCAAAAAGCATGTATTTTGTCACTGATTGGTCCCTCTTCCTCCAACAGACCGCTCAACACTTCACTATCATCTTGGTCTATGTTGAAGACTTCCTGATTGCATCCCCCTTCATGGCAGCTGTAAAGGAGGCCAAGGCACTCCTCTGGGCTACTTTCAAAATGAAGGACCCGAATCCTGCAACCATAAGAAGTTGAGATTGTGCATGACTGCCGGTGGTGGACATGCACGTTTCATCACGTGTGCTGCGTCCAAGTTTTGGGAGAGTCATTCATTGACCTCCTAAGTGAAATTCCTACAGCCAATAACCTCTTTTTGCTAGATGAAAAGGATGCCCTGAAGGTGGATGATATAGCTAAGTTAGGGGAGAGGATTGTTGTGGCCCTTTACTTGTGCTTCATTGACTGTCTCATGTGCTTGGCCTTGAGACTTGGCCTGTCATTTCCATTTCCGTAAACCTGATTCTGCAGTTCTCACTGTGTCTGCAGGTGTGAGCCCTACATGCGGCTGTGCAAGTAGTGCGGTACATGGTCTCCAAACAGTACATAGGGCTCTGCTTCTAATGCTAACGAGTCCCTGGCGGGCTTACACAGGGGCGCCGCCTGCGAGCCGTACCGGGCTCCGTCATCCCCGCTAAGCCCAAACGAGTCAGCGGGGAGAGCGCACTGCATACACCATGTGAACAACAAAAGAGGTCGCCTTGAGGCACCCGAATAGCTCTCCGAGTGTCCCGGGTCTCGACAATGGAGAAAACATGAGTATAGACAAGGACGAGCGGGGTCCGGTCAAAGCTGTCAAAGGGGACGGCTGATGGGACAGTGATTGAGGACTGCTAATGTCTGGAGCATACCAATACAAAAATTAGCATAAGCAATGTGCTAACGCCAGAAGCCACCACAACAATGAAGAAAACATTGACAACAGATGTAGCTGCAATAGTATTCACAACAGTATCAATATCAGCAATAGTGACAACATCAGTAGCAGCCATAGGAGTATCAGCGGCAGTAATACAAGTGGAAGCAAGAGCAGCAACAACAACAACCATGTAATCCATGGAAGGTTTTACTTGGATTTGGCTAGGTTGGGCTCAGTTCTTTACTCTGTCAGAACCTTTCACCTTGTCTCTCGGGGGGGAGGGGGTTGAGGGGGTGGATCACATTCTCCATGGCAACAAGGGTAACGGAAACACTATCGGATTGTTCAAGTGACGTCCAACTTCAATTTGCTCAAGGCCCCTAATTCACTTCCTACGCACACCGTAGGAAGTGTTACAAAACATGATTTGGGGCAGAGGCTTTACTTCTCACTCATGACATCAACTCCCAACAAGGGGAAGGGGGTAGCTAGCACAGCCGGCTCCTCATCATGGGAGGTACTGAGTCCATGCATACAGGTCATCACTGACATTCAAGTGCAGTGAGCAGAATTCTAGGGATAGCAGCACTGGCAGAGGGCCATATTAGAGGAGATCAGTTAGCTAGGTTGGCACTTTTGGGCGCGTCCCAGGAGCAGGGGCTTTTGCATCAACTGCAGACTGGCAGTCCACCTCATGCGTCATGGCCAGAAAACATGTTCTCAAGCAAGAGCATGATAGTCTCTGAGGAGTGGCAGATCCAGTTGATATTGAGGAACGCTTAGAGGATCCACAAATGGAGGAGATACATGTCCTCAAGGAAAGGCTGAGCTAGCTCAGCCTTTCCTTGAGG
>SZWC01009369.1:7296-18125 GCA_023375785.1 Penium margaritaceum | reverse complement strand
CGAGCCCCGAGCAGGCTGCTGTGGCTGACAGAGAACCTAGCCGAGTAGCCATCAGCGGGTTGGGGAGTGGTAGGTTTGCGGACGTAATTGGCGTTTTGCGTATACATCGGCTCATTTTCCGGCCGGTTTTTTTTTTCAAAGCCCGCCCTTCCCGATTGGCGCTCGAGGTCTACAAACCGACTAGTCCAAACTCGCGAACTGAGTCAACCCCAGTCGAACGCAGTAGTCCTGCACAGCAAGGTCGCAAGCATGGCGCACTAGCCACACCGCGTCTGTGGGGCATTCACAGGCATGCGAGGCGCTGTGGAAGGGCAACTACCTGCAGCAGCAGGGCGTCAGCGCGTTTTTTCATGGCACCTCTCATCGGTCAACGGTACCGTGGGGGCGGGTGGGGCGAAGGGGGGGGGGGGTGGGGGGGGGTAAGGGATTACGACCTCACCTCCCGCAGCTACCTCCGCATCGCATGGTTTTTGCCCGACTGTTGACCAACGAGTCAGCTGCCATCCCAAAACGCGCTGACTCCATTCTGCCTCAGTTCTTTGCCTTGCACAGCGCTTCGCGAGCCTGTGAATGCCCCCGAGAAAACGGGGGAGTGACCATATACCCACAGAATTCCCGATATCTCCTGCAATGTCCAGATGTCGCACTATAACCACGCCATATCCAAAGGACAGAACTTTAATAACACGATGTCCACCGCACTGGCCATTATCCACGACACACACGAGCCGTTTCATATGTGAATGCCATATCCATTAGGTTTTATCTTTACTACGCTATATCCATCTTCGGAGAAATGGCAAGTCGGCCCATGACGAATGCTCCCCAGTTGGCCGAGCGGGTACTGTGTGCGATTTTGCCTCATCCGCGTATTCGCCTGACAGACTGTCATGCTGTCGTTTTCTAATGAAAAATGCATGAATGTAGCGTACGAGCTGATTGGACGTTGACATCGCCGCAATACAGCGACGGCCACGGCATTGTGCGGTGCAAGCATGATGACGTGTCCAATAAGCTATTTTCCCTGCTCGTTACAGACTCGAACCCGGGCTACATATTACGAGCATCATAGCACGAGAGTATGAGCATTGTAGACGCACGAATAATACCGCCTGCATTCATACCCAGGTACCGCTGGTTTGATGATTAGGTTCCTCCGCCAAATGTAAATTCCGTATTCACACACATTAAGAGTAAACTATTTCATTGATGAATACCTTGTTACAAATGGCAAATAGGGACACATTTAAAGCTCTATAGCATTAGTCTCAATCATTCAAAGGGCTTATGAGAAGAGATTGGGAAAAGGAACATTGCAGTGGGAACATGAAACAACCGTCATTGTCGCATTTTCTGTCATGGCCTCATGGACGTCCACTAACTATCCACTCCCTACTTGGGGGTGGAAGGTGTAACTAGGCGTAGTTGCTAGGCTAGCAAGAAAGCAGGTGACGAGCAACAACGTACGCCATGGATCGGGGAACGCTCACGACTTAGAAAATGTGGTAACAAGTCACAGCTTGACAAGCGAGTGAGTGTGCGCGAGGTGGTGAGAGCCAGTTGATCGGGCCACCCACGCGAGACAATCGTCGTGGGGCCCGGACGCCACCCAGGGATCGAACCCGACCCTGGAGCGAAAGAGCTCCAGGCGGTTTCTCACACGCCGGCACAAGCCGGACGTGTGGTCCCGAGGGATCAGCAACCCGGTTCACCACTCTAGGAATATGCAAGCATGCAATCAACTAACAAGCATGCATTCCCACAAGTTGTATCCCCTTTTAGTATATGAGTGTATTACTAAACTAAGGCATGTGACAAGATTGGTGCTGAAGCCACCACTTGGCAGCTTGAGAGAGGCACATCCTCTGTGTTCTTCATGCTGCACCACAGTCTTGCACCAGGGAGCCTTAATCCAGATCAATCACCTGCAGTGGTGAGGTGTGTGCATGAATGGAGACAAGAGGGCACTTGCGCGTGTTTGNGCGAGGTGGTGAGAGCCAGTTGATCGGGCCACCCACGCGAGACAATCGTCGTGGGGCCCGGACGCCACCCAGGGATCGAACCCGACCCTGGAGCGAAAGAGCTCCAGGCGGTTTCTCACACGCCGGCACAAGCCGGACGTGTGGTCCCGAGGGATCAGCAACCCGGTTCACCACTCTAGGAATATGCAAGCATGCAATCAACTAACAAGCATGCATTCCCACAAGTTGTATCCCCTTTTAGTATATGAGTGTATTACTAAACTAAGGCATGTGACAAGATTGGTGCTGAAGCCACCACTTGGCAGCTTGAGAGAGGCACATCCTCTGTGTTCTTCATGCTGCACCACAGTCTTGCACTAGGGAGCCTTAATCCAGATCAATCACCTGTAGTGGTGAGGTGTGTGCATGAATGGAGACAAGAGGGCACTTGCGCGTGTTTGTGACAATAACCAACACTCCCGCATGACCCACAGGCGAACAGGCCTCACACACACGAAAGCATGGAACGAGGTGAACAACACAGGGATCACATCAACTGGCGGCATCACGAGAGCGCAGCAAGCCAACAGCATGCACGGCCGCTTTGAACATTCCACTGCTGACCGCTTTGGTGAGAAAGTCTGCACGCTGTTGACGAGTGTCGACCCAGACGACCTGAACTTCACCAGCAGCAATGCGATCGCGTACAAAGTGATGCTCAATGTTGATGTGCTTAGTGCGAGAGTGATGCATGCCATCGTGCTCAGCGATTGCCTTCGCACTCTGGTTGTCACAGCGCAGGGTGATGCAATCAATGGGAACACGCAACTGCTGCAACAAGCGGGACAGCCAAACACTCTCACACGTACCTGCACCCAGTGCCACATACTCTGCCTCACTGGAGCTCCTAGCAACACAACCCTGTTTTCCACTCTTCCGGGAGACTGCAGTCCCCCGACGAGGAAGATATAACCAGTGCGGCTGCGAGCATCTGTGTCATGTGCCCAGTCGCTGTCTGTGTAGCCGTCAACGACTATAGAGGGCTGAGCAGGTTAGCAGAGTCCTACGCGTGCAGTGGACAACGCGTAGCGGGCGACGCGCAGTGCGGCCTCGAGATGCTTCTGCCGAGGCTGCTGTGAGAACTGGGCAAGGAAGTTGACCGCGAAGGCCACATCTGCCCTAGTGGTGGTGGCGAGATACATGAGGGAGCCGACAACACTAAGGTAGTCGGTGACATCGACAGGCTCTCCCAGCTGTGCTGAGTCCAATGACTTCAGCAGGCGCTGACCTGCTGGAGTCATTGGTGTGGACGCGGTGGGAACGTCTGCGAGCAGAGGAGCAAAACGCTCCCCCAGTGTGCGTATGTACGCGGCCTGGTGCACGTGCAGGGTGCGACGCTGACGATCACGCTCAAGCTCCATCCCCAAAAACACCCGTGCAGGACCGAGGTCCTTCATCTTGGACACAGACTGGAGCAGGTCTTTCACTGACTGGACAGCTGCCGGGCTGGGTGAGGCAATGAGCAGGTCATCAACATAGACCAACACTGCCACAAACGGCTCCAAGGGGGCGCTCAAGAAGAGTGCTGAATCGACCGTGCTGCGACGATAACCTCCCCGCTCGAGAGTCGAGGAGATCTCCATGTTCCAGCATCGCGGAGACTGCTTGAGCCCGTAGAGGGCTTTACGCAGTCTCCAGACCTTGCTTGTGCCATCGGTGAAGCCAGGGGGCTGGATCATGTAGATCTCTTCATCGAGCTTCCCGTGCAAGAAGGCGTTGTTGACATCCATCTGCTCCAGTTCCCAGTCGTGCTGGGTGACGAGACTCAAGAGTGCTCGAGCCGTGGTGTATCTCCCGACCGGTGCAAAGGTCTCATCAAAGTCAACGCCGGGGATCTGGGAGAACCCCTTTGCTGTGAGACGTGCTTTGTACCGGTCGACAGTTCCATCGGGCTTCAGCTTGCGCCGAAGGACCCATCGGGCGGAGACTGCCTTGCGACCTGCAGGCAGATCCACTAGCTCAAAGACTCCATGATCTTGGAGGGCTGTGAGCTCCTCCTGCATGGCCTTCTNCCATCTGCTCCAGTTCCCAGTCGTGCTGGGCGACGAGACTCAAGAGTGCTCGAGCCGTGGTGTATCTCCCGACCGGTGCAAAGGTCTCATCAAAGTCAACGCCGGGGATCTGGGAGAACCCCTTTGCTGTGAGACGTGCTTTGTACCGGTCGACAGTTCCATCGGGCTTCAGCTTGCGCCGAAGGACCCATCGGGCGGAGACTGCCTTGTGACCTGCAGGCAGATCCACTAGCTCAAAGACTCCATGATCTTGGAGGGCTGTGAGCTCCTCCTGCATGGCCTTCTCCCAGAGGTTAGCGTCTGCTGCCTCACGAGCCTGCCGGACAGTGGTGGGCTTAGGAGGGAGAGTGGGGAGGCCAGCGGCCGCAAAGCATGCGGCGACATAACCAGTGACAGAAGACTCAAGAGCACTGTGAAACTCGTGGGCTACAAGAGCATAGCCAATTGCAGAGTTTGGGTGTAGAACGCTCACAGATGGGCCCAGTGCATCAAGGCTGGTGGGGCGCACTGACAGACCAGCTATGGAGGGTGTGGCTCTCGAGCGAGTGACTCGCTGAGAGGCAGTGGATGAGCCTGCCGGGAGAGGCTCAGTGGGCGCCCTAGAAGAGGAGGGCTGAGAGGAGGGAAGAGCACGGAGTCTCCCCCCACGAGTATAAGGCCCTGGGCAAGGGGGCCGAACGTGAGGCTCACCGCCTGTAGTGGTGTCAAGCACCTGAGAAACTGGAAGGCCAGGGAATGAGATGGAAGTGGAGCGAGCAGTGGACTGTGCGGGAGTGGGTGCCGAGTGTGAGGACTCGGGAATGGCGGTAGACGGCAAGGACACAGGGCTGTCGGCTGAGGACCGGGGTGACTCGGACTCCGGGAAGGGCGCTGAGGCCCCTGACCTGGAGGAGACTGAGTCCTCGTCACTGTCCGTAGGAGTGACAACAGGGGACGCTGTCTGAGGAGAAGACGTGGACGCACGCAGATCGGAGGCTGGAATAGACCCACCCCCCCCAAGCCGACGAAGCGAGGAGAGAGACGACGGAGGAGGGACATGGGACAGGTCACGGGGAAAGACATCCTCAAAGAAGAGGGCGTCACGCGACTCGATGACACGGGAGCGGTCGGGGTCCCACAAACGCCAAGCCTCAAACATGGCAGAGACGCCAAGAAACGTGCAGAGGCGCGCATGAGGACTCAGTTTGCCATCACGAGAGTCCTCTGGCAACCAGACAGCAGCCACATAGCCCCAGACACGAGCCAGACGGAGGTCAGCACGACGGCCATACCAGCGCTCAAAGGGGGTGATGTGGCGAGGAAGGGGACCGTGGGGGACATGGTTCCATACCCAGGTCAAGTAGCACATGGCCTCAAAGGAAAAGACGGAAGAGAAGGAGGACTCACTGAGGAGAGTACGAACTCCATCAACGAGGGTGCGATTCCAGCGTTCCGAGACACCGTTCTGCTGGGGTGTGTAAGGTGCCGAGGGCTCCATACACACCCCACGAGAGGTGAGAAAGCGAGCGGTGGGACCCATGAACTCGCCACCACGGTCACAGAGAAAGACTTTGAGCCGACGACCACAGGCCAGTTCAGCCTGTGGTAGCCACGACTCAAGTGTGGAACAGACGTCACTCTTTTGCCGAAGGGCAAAAACCCAACACATCCGAGAGAAATCGTCTGTGAGACAGAGGACATAACTTCCGACACCCCCAAGGGCGTCATGGGCAAGGGGTCCCATGACATCAGCGTGCAGGAGGTCAAGTGGGTGAGACGTGCGAGACTCAGAAGTGGAGAATGGGGAGCGGTGCATTTTGTCTTGAGCACAGTCGAGACAGTCAGTGGGGCAGGGTGCAGAGAACGTGCCGGCATCAAGGCCATTCGCAGGCATCTCCCGAAGCAGACTGTCAATGGCAGCAGTGTGAATGTGGCAGAGACGACGATGGAGCAACTGTGCATGTCTAGGAGTGAGGGAACGGGCCACATGAACAAGAGCAGTCGTGGAGGGATGAGGTGCAAACGAGGGCACGCGGAACAGACGGTCACAGCGAGTGCCTCGCAGTAGGACACGACCAGTGCTGCGATGCATAACAGAGGCAACACCACGACTGGATGAGAAGTCCATGCCCTGGTCGTCGAGAGTCGTAACAGACAGCAGACTGAGCTCAAGAGCAGGCACATACAGAACATCAGGGAGGAAGAGCTCCCCCCCAGGGCCAACAAAGCGGACGACACCGACACCTTGGACAGGGGGAAGGTGGCCAGAGCCAGTGCGCACAAAGCGAACAGAACCAACAGGACCCAACGACACAAACGCTGAACGACACGAAGTCATGTGGTGGGTGGCCCCTGAATCAAGGATCCAGAAGCCACCCGTCACACGGACAGACGCAGGGTCACGATTCACAGCAGCAATGGCAGAACGTGGAAAAAGGCGTTGGCCACAAGCAGCAAGGCAACGAGGAAGACTGTACGACTGCCAATCCTCAAACCATGGGACATCATCTGGGGGACACCCCTGAACATGACCGGAGGGGGGTCCACGAAGAGACAAGCCAACACCACACGCAAGGCCCTCCTCGACCGAACGTACACTCTCACCTCCCTGATCACGGAGGTGACGCTGGTGGATGGCATGAGAGAGCGCAGAGTCCAACTGGCATTCGTCCTCAGGCGGTCCTGTGATGAGTGCGGTAGAGGAGTGGCTGGAGACCAGGAATGGGGGACGCCCATGATGGAGGTGAGTAGAAGCCGGAAGGAGGCCCAAAGTAGACAGGACCTCCAAATCCCGGAGGCCAACCCCAGGGTGCAGGTGGAGAAGGTGCAGAGAGGACAGTGCTGTAGGCAGCTGCTGCAGGCAATGGAGAAGACGTGTGCGTAGAGCTACGATTGGACCTCGCGGAGATGAAGGAGCGGGCAGAGCCTCCACCTGATCCTGAAGAGCGTGCCCAGTGAGCACGCATGGCTGAGGCCAGGCGTGCATCATCTGGTGGTGCAGGGCACTTGGGCGCCGCATGACCAGCGGCGCCGCAGTTCCAGCAAGTGACAGTGCTGGAGGAGGAGGAGTGGGATGCCGTGCTATCAGAACTGCGACATTTTCCCCCTTTCCCCTGCCTGCCACCGCCAGAGCCACCTCCTCGGCCCTTACCTTTGTTGCCCCCTCCACCACGCCCACTTCCTTGGGAAGCAAGGGAGGTGGCGGTGGTAGTGGAGGTGGAGACGGAGGATGAGCTGGAGGCTGATGAGGTAGAGGAGGAGGGAAGTGCGGTGGTCGCTGCTGCAACAGCTGCACGGTGGATGCGTTTGTTTTGCAAGGAGCTCCACCAGTCAGTCAGGCGCTGGGAGGTGAACTCCCACAAAGCCCCAATTCCAGGAGGTGCGTCAGCGGGATCAGGTATTGCCGCCAGGCGCTCCAACTCCGTGGCTTTCACTTCGCGAAAGATGTCGCTGAGTTTAGGGATGAGACCGTTGACGATGGAGAGGACAGCGGGGAGTTGGCCTGGGGCGGCTTTGCCGAGATCACGCAGCAGGTACAGACTGCGAGCCCAATAGGCGTCAGCAATCTCGTCAGCACGCATGGAGAGCGTGTTGAACTGGACGGTGAGGACGCTCTGTGCCGCATGTCCAGTGACTGTCGTGCGCCGCTTGATCAGGGCATAGGCCCCAACCGGGTCAGTGGGGGTGCGGTGTGCAGTGTCAGCATTGTAGGATCCAATCTCATCAGTGAGATCGTCTGGTCCGGCGCGAATGAGGGCTCGGACCGCCCGAGCTGACTCAGAATCGACTGGCACGAAAGGTGGGACAGCTGAGGGATTTGGTGCATGGAAGTATTCCCAGAGTTGTTCCCCTTGCGCCCAGGCACTAAAACGAACCTCCCAAGAGTGAAAAGTGAGACTGGGTATGAAGTGGGGTGGAGTGGAGTCAAAGTCAGGCTTGCGTTGCACTGCTGGGGCAAGGGCTTTGGCTGCATCAGCGCCAGCAGCTGTGGCGACTGCAAGTGGATCAGAGGTAGATGTGCCAGCGGCAGTGGAAGCGGAAGCGAGAGAAGTGGAAAAAGCGTCAGCAATGCTAGCGGACTGAGAGCTGCGCAGTGTGGGCTGCAGGCGATTCAGAACCAAGTCAGCAATGTGGTCGGCGAATGTCTCTTGATCAGCCTACTCAGCCTTCAGTTTTTCCTCAGCAACCCGCTGAGCACTAAGAGCTGCCTGTAATGCAGTACGCTCACGCTGAAGCTCAGCCTGCAGTGTTGTGTATTGGTCATCGTCGACTGGCATTGTGCCAGCGACGTGACTCTGCCAAAAAAATTTCGGCAGAGTTTCCCTTGCCCAAGTGGGCGTGGAAAGTAAGATATTGGTGTTGAAAGTGCGCTGCAAGGCAACAACCTGAACGCACGAACACGCCAATACAGGGAAGGCAGAGAGTGCGGAAGAGCAGGAGAAGGCAAGCTCACCACGCACCGCGGTGCAGAGAGAACAGTGGTTGCAGTGCTGCAGCAGCTGAGGAGGAGACGACTGCGACAAAGGACAATGTGGTGACGACGAAGCAGGCTACACCTGTTAGAGCTGCACCTGACAGAGCGACGATGACTGTAGCAATCAAAACCAACAGTTGTAGGTGCCGAGTGACTGACGGTGATGTGGAGGGTAGAGAGGCTGCCTGTGTTGTGGAGGCGTTAGCGGAGCCAACTGCATTGGAGAGTGCTGTGGCTGCTGTGGCTGCGGCGGATGCAACTGCGTTTGCTGCTGCAGCAACCTGAGTGGCTACGTTGACGGCCGAGGCCACCAAGGGTCCCTGGTCAACCGCTGCAATATATGTGTCAATGGCTCGACTTGCAGCAATGCTGGCTGGTGCACGTGCGGCACGTGCTGTGGCTGCAAAGGTAGTGGCAACGGCAGCACTGGATGAAAGGATAGCCTGCAGCGCTGAGAGAATATCAAGAGACGAGATGGGCTCTGCAGCAGTTGCGGCTGGGGATGCAGCACGACGCGGAGCGGAGGCCTCAGATGCTGCCGCTGCAGCAGGTGGAGCTGCACCACGGGGAACAGCACGGCGGTGTTGCGGGCGCGTCCTAGGGGAAATGGGCGGTCTTACCAGAGAGTGAAGAGGTCGGTGGTCGTTTTGTTGTGTTGTTGCCGGCTGGTTCAGCGACGTTGGGGTGTCGTCGTTGGCTGATTGGCAGTGCGTTGCGCAGTCCCTTGCGTCCGCCCACGCGTAGTGATTAGCGGGATCGTAGTCTTCACCAGGGTGATACCCCAGACTGCTGCGACGCACCCTCGACCACACCTCTATCTCCGCCCTCTCCTCGTAGTATGCAAGCTCCTCGTCAGTATTTACACCGTCCGAGCCACTGTTGATGACGGAGGGGCTGGCTCGATCTCAGGTGGAGACGCCAGTGTACAGAGTGATGGGCTGCCTCAGGGCAGCCCATGGTGATCGAGAGTGTGCTGGGATCAAGCCTGGCTGCAGGGTTGGGGCTGAGGTCACGGCTGCGAAGACAGCTGTTGCACAAAGCGGCGGCTGCTGCGGCTGCCCAGACTGCCACCTAAGCTGCTTCTATCTTGTGCCAAGCGGCTAAGCGGCTGAGCCCAAGCGGCTGCAAGGCATGGCTGCTGCTGCTGCTGCTTGGGCCGCTACGGCCTTGCGTTGTGGCTTGTGCGGGCTCACCCGTCGATTGATGGTAGCGGCTCCCCAGAGTGGCGGCTGCTGCTGCTGTCCAAGCTGCTACGGCCTCGCGCTGAGGTCCACGAGTGTGATGTTGACAACAGCACAGAGTGGCTGCTGCTGATGCTGCCTAGCTGCAGTGTTGGGACTGAGATCACTGCTGCAAAGCTAGCGGTTGCACAGAGCGGCGACTGCTGCGGCTGCTTAGACTGCCACCTACGCTGCTACTGTCACGTGCCAAGGTTCACGAGCTCGAAGTCAGCGGCTGCAAGGCATGGTTGCTGCTGCTGCTGCTTGGGCCGCCACGGCCTTGTGCTGTGGCTCGTGCGGGATCACCTGTCGGTTGATGAAAGCGGCTACCCAGAGTGGCGGCTGCTGCTGCTGTCCAAGCTGCTGTGGTCTCGTGCTAAGATCCGCGAGTGCGATGTTGGCAATGGCAGAGAGTGGTTGCCAACGATGCTGCTTAGGACACCGCGGTCTCGTGCTGTGGCCTGTTCGGGACCACCTATCGCTCGGTGCCAACAGCTGCACAGAATGGTTGCTGCTGCTGTTGCTTAGGTCGACACGGCCTTGTGCCGTGTCTTGCGCGGGATCACCTGTCGCTCGATGTTAGGAGCTGCTCAGAGTGGCAGCTGTTGCTGTTGCCTAAGCTGCCACGATCTCGTGCTGAGGTTCACGAGTGTGATGCCAGCGGCTGTACAGAATGACCGCCATTGCTGCTGCTTAGGTCGCCGCTGTCTCGTGCTGTGGCTTGTGCGGGATCACCCGGCGCTTAGCGCGTGAGTCTCATGAGGTCCCAGGACGTCGCGGCGGGAGGGACAGCCCTCCTGCTCTGATACCAGTAGGTAGGCGTAGTTGCTAGGCTAGCAAGAAAGCAGGTGACGAGCAACAACGTATGCCATGGATCGGGGAACGCTCACGACTTAGAAAATGTGGTAACAAGTCACAGCTTGACAAGCGAGTGAGTGTGAGCGAGGTGGTGAGAGCCAGTTGACTGGGCCACCCACGCGAGACAATTGTCATGGGGCCCGGACGCCACCCAGGGATCGAACCCGACCCTGGAGCGAAAGAGCTCCAGGCGGTTTCTCACACGCCGGCACAAGCCGGACGTGTGGTCCCGAGGGATCAGCAACCCGGTTCACCACTCTAGGAA
>SZWC01009368.1:35666-91112 GCA_023375785.1 Penium margaritaceum | reverse complement strand
CCTCCTCCCGGTGTCCCCTCATGCGGGTTTGGAGCTTGAGGGAGAGGATACGTGCAGGTGAACGGGACCGTGGTTGAGGGAGGTTCGAGGTGCACTGAGTGGGGGGCCGCATGCTGGTGCTGGTGCTGGTGCTGGTGCTGGTGCTGGTGCTGGTGGTGTTGGTGTTGGTGGTGTTGGTGTTGTTGGTGTTGGTGCTGGTGTTGGTGATGGTGAGCTCCCTCGTCTCCTGCCCCGAAGGGAGGCATTCCAGCGTCACCGTGCCTGTCGCCTTCGTTCATGATGGCGTCTGCGCTAACCCTAGAGGTTGGTCAAGCAGGGGCGTCTGACGGATGGCGGGGCCCTAGATCTGGCTTTGCGCGCATGACCAGTCCCAACCGCATCAGCCCTAAACGCCTACGACGTAGTCATCGCCATGGATCATCAGTCGGTTGTCAAGCGGGTGTAAAGCAACCAACGGTCACTTCCACGCATGCCTGAGGCTTAAGGAAGTGAACCTGAATCCCTAGGAAGACATGGCTCCATCCAAGGATGGTGAAGAAACAGCAAGGCGATAACACAACTGGCTAGTGATGGGATATGGCCGAGTGCGAGCTGAAGCAAGCGGACTCGAAAGCGGGGATGGTCGAGCAAGCCGGATGGCTAGGGAGCGAGTGGATGGCCTTCCAGCGAGCGAGCTAGGAAGGCCCTAGGGTTTCAGTCTGCGGCCGAGGATGAGGTGTGAGCCGCATCTGAGCATCGTCATCTGAAGCTTGCCAGGAGCGCAGGATAAGAGAAGCGTGGGAGATGGCTAACATGGAGGGCCAATGGCACTGGATCCTATGGCTCGGAGGAAAATGGCTCTGGCCGTCGTCGCGATGACATTCGAAGCGGGTGCTGTCCGCGGCTCATCGTCACCGGGGACCCATGGGGGCCATGGAAGAGCAAAACCAAGTTGCTTGCTCTCGCGAAAACAAATATTTTGAACTCGTTCAAACCATTGTGACGCAACGCATAACTGTATTGCATGTTGAAAATACTTCAAAGAAGATGTGCCTAAAAGAGTTGTTTTAAATTTCTTCCTGTAACCTCCTCCTCAGCGGGAAATTAATTCCAAACCCTTCCCGCCAATCGCCCTCCCACGTCCCCCGAGCCACATCCAAGCCCAACCACCCCACCCTTCCCCCAATACGTCAAACAGCCGTCGAAAACTCGATGCCCGCCTACCGGCGCAACGGCCCTCTCTGCCGGCGAAGGCATGCGGCCGTCTTGCCGCTAGCGCTCGAATGGCCTCTCCAGCGGGCAAGACGATGGACCACGCAGTCGTGTTGCTTCGGATCGGATTCCAACGTTGTCATAGCTGGAGTCTGTCGTTCGAACATCGAACAGAGAATTCGACGTTCAACACCCAAGCGGAAAGATAAGCCACTTTGGGCTCTACCTTTGCGCCAAGACATGAAGAAGGCATATAACATTACCACAAACCCATCAGGACGAACCCGGGTGTACATTATCAACTGAAAAGGCAGAGGTCGTTGTTCTAAGTATTTCAATATCTTGAAAAAACTCGATAAATTATTTAAATATGCACTAATATTTTACCATATACCTCCATCAATCACATTGCCCCTTCAATGAAAATCTTCCAAAAGGAATGTAAGTATGAGAGTCGCAAACTAAACACATCGTATCATCTTTCCACACATGTGCATTTTTCTCATGGGAGGGGATCCGTCATTGCTCCTTAAAAATACATGCTACGGGTGACGTCATCAACAGCTATTGGCTACATTACTCAATCTAGGGCGCAAGTAGGGTGCAACTAGGGCGCAACTAGGGCGCAACTAGGGTGTAGCTGGTGCCTAACTGCGGCGCAACTAGGGTGTAGCTGGTGCCTAACTGCGGCGCAACTAGGGCGCAAGTCGGGTGCAACTAGGGCGCAAGTAGGACGCAACTGGGATGCAAGTAGGGCGCAAGTAGGACGCAACTAGGGCGCAACTAGGGCGTAGCTAGTGCCCAACTGAGGTGCAACTAGGGCGCAACTAGGGCGCAAGTAGGGCGCAACTAGGGCGTAAGAAGGGCGTAAGCAGGGTACAACTAGTGCCCGACAAGGGCGCAAGTAGGGCGCAAGTAGGAAGCAAGTAAGGTGCAAGTAGGGCGTAATTAGGGTGCAACTTTGGCGCAACTAAGGCGTAGCTAGCACCCAACTCAGGCGCAACTAGGGCGCAACAAAGTCAAAACATAGGGAGCAAGTAAAGTGATTCTGAGGTGCAACTAGGGTGCAACTAGGGCGCAACTAGGGCGTAGCTAGTGCCTAATTAAGGCGCAACTAGGGCGCGACTAGGGCACAACTAGGGTGCAACTAGGGCGCAAGTAGGGCCCAACTAGGGCGCAACTAGGACGCAACTAGGGCGCAACTAGGGCATAGCTAGGGCACAACTAGGGACCAACTAGGGCGTAGCTAGTGCCCGACTGAGGCCCAACTAGGACACAACTAGGGCGCAAGTAGGCACAAGTAGGGCGCAAGTACGGTGCAACTATGGCGCGACTAGGGTGCGAATAGGGCGCAACTAGGGCGCAAGGAGGGCACAAGTAGAGCGCAACTAGGGCGCAACTAAGGCACAACTAGGGCGCAAGTAGGGCGCAAGTAGGACGCAAGTAGGGTGCAACCAAGGCGCAACTAGGGCGTAACTAGGACACAAGTATGGCGCAAGTAGGGTGCAACTAGGGCACAACTAGGGCGTCACTAGGACGCAAGTAGGTCGCAACGAAGGCGCAACTAGGGCGCAACTAGGATGCAACTAGGGCGCAAGTAGGACGCAACAAGAGCGCAACCAGGACGCAACTAGGGCACAACTAGGACTTAGCTAGTGTCCAACTGAGGTGCAACGAGGTTGCAACTAGGGCGCAAGTAGGGCGCAACTAGGGTGCAAGAAGGGCGCAACTAGGACACAACTAGGATGCAACTAGGGCGCAACTAAGGCGCAAGTAGGGCGCAAGTAGGGCACGACTAGGGCGCAACTAGGGCGCAACTAGGACGCGAGAAGGATGCAAGTAGGGCACAAGTAGGGTGCAACTGGAGCGCAACTAGAGCACAACTAGGGCGCAACTAGGGCGCAACTAGGGCGTAACTAGGGCGCAAGTAGGGAAAAAGTAGGGCGCAAGTAGGGCGTAACTATGGCGTAACTAGGGCGCAATGAGGGCGCAAGTAGGGTGCAAGTAGGACACAACTAGGGCACAACTAGGGCGGAACTAGGACGCAACTAGGGCGCAAGTAGGGCACAAGAAGGGTGAAACTAGGGCGCAACTAGGACACAAGTAGGGCACAAGTAGGACGGAACTAGGGCGTAACTAGGGTGCAACTAGGGCGCAACTAGGGCGCAAGTAGGGCGCAAGAAGGGCGCTAGTAGGGCGTAACTAGGGTGCAACTAGAGCATAGCTAGTGCCCAACTGAGGCGCAACTAGGGTACAACTAGGACGCAAGTCGGTCGCAACTTAGGCGCAAGTAGGGCGCAACTAGGGCGCAAGTTGGACGCAAGTAGGGCGCAACTAGGATGCAACTAAGGCGCAACTAGGGTGCAACTAGGCACAACTAGGATGTAGCTAGTGCCTCACTGAGGCGCAACTAGGACGCAACTAGGGCGCATCTAGGACGCAACTAGGGTGCAAGTACGGCACAACTAGGGCGCAACTAGGGCGCAACTAGGGTGCAAGTAGGGCGTATGTAGGGCGCAAGTAGGGTGCAAGTGGGCCGCAACTAGGGCGCAACTAGGACGCAACTAGGGTGCAAGTAGGACGCAAGTAGGGTGCAAGTAGGCCGTAACTAGGGCACCACTAGGGCACAAGTAGGACGCAAGTAAGAGGCAAGTAGGGCGCAAGTAGGAGGCAAGTAGGGCGCAACTAAGGGGCAAATAGGGTGCAACTAGGGTGCAACTAGGGCACAACTAGGGCGTAGCTAGTGCCCAACTGAGGCGCAACTAGGACGCAACTTGGACGCAACTAGGGCGTAACTAGGGTGCAACTAGGGCGCAACTAGGCGTAGCTAGTGGCCAAGTGAAGCACAACTAGGGCGCAACTAGGGCGCAACTAGGATGCAACTAGGGCGTAACTATGGCGCAACTAGGACACAACTAGGGCGCAACTAGGACGCAAGTAGGGCGTAAGTAGGGCGTAACTAGTACCCAACTGAGGCGTAACTAGGGCGTAACTGGGGTGCAACTAGGGAGAAACTAGGACGCAAGTAGGGTGCAACTAGGGTGCAAGTAGGGCACAAGTAGGGCACAAGTAGGACGCAAGTAGGGGGCAACTAGGGGGCAACTAGGGCGCAAGTTGGGCGCAACTAGGCTGCAAGTAGGACGCAAGTAGGGCGCAACTAGGGCGCAAGTAGGGCGCAACTTGGGCGATACTACTGCGCAATGAGGATGCAAATAGGGTGATACTAGGATGAAAATAGGGCATAGCTAGTGCCAAATTGAGGCACAACTAGGGGTCGACTAGGGCTCAAGTAGGGTGCAACTAGGGCGCAAGTAGGGCATAATTAAGGCGCAACTAGGACGCAACTATGGTGCAACTAGGTCGCAATTAGGGCGCAGCTAGGGCACAACTAGGGCCCGACTAGGGCGTAGCTAGTGCCCAACTGAGGTGCAACTAGAATGCAACTAGGGCTTAAGTAGGGCACAACTAGGGCGCAAGTAAGGCGCAAGTAGGGCGCAATTAGGGCGCAACTAGGGTGCAACTAGGGCGTAAGTAGGATGCAAGAAGGGCGCAAGTAGGACGCAAGTAGGAGGCACGTAAGACGCAACCAGGGTGCAACTAGGGCGCAACTAGGGCGTAAGTAGGGCGCAAGTAGGGCGCAAGTAGGGTGCAACTAGGGCGTAACTAGGGCGCAACTAGGATGCAAGTATGACACAATTAGGATTCAAATAGGGCACAACTGGGGCGTAACTAGGACACACGTAGGACGCAATTAAGGCGCAACTAGGGTGCAACTAGGGCGCAACTAAGACACAAGTAGGGCGCAAGTAGGACACAACTAGGGCGTAACCAGGACGCAACTAGGACGCAACTAGGACGTAGCTAGCGTCCAACTGTGGTTCAACTAGGGTGCAACTAGGACGCAAGTAAGGGGCAACTAGGGTGCAAGAAGGGCGCAACTATGACACAACGAGGATGCAACTAGGGTGTAAGTAGGACGCAAGTAGGGCGCAAGTAGGGCGCAAGTAGGGTACAACTAGGGCGCAAAGTAGGGCCCAACTAGGGCGCAACTAGGGTGCAACTAGGACGCAAGTAGGGTGTAAATAGGGCGCAAGTAGGACACAACTAGGACGTAACTAGGGTGCAACTAGGGTGCAATTAGGGCATAACTAGGATGTAACTAGGGCGCAACTAGGACGCAAGTAAGGCGCAAGTAGGGCGCAAGTAGGGCGTAACTATGGCACAACTAGGGCACAAGTAGGGCGCAAGTAGGGCGGAGCTAGGGCGTAAATAGGGCACAACTAGGGCGCAACTAGGGTGCAAGTAAGGCGCTAGTAGGGCGCAACTAGGATGCAACTAGGGCGCAACTAGGGCGTAGGTAGTGCCCAACTGAGGCGCAACCAGGGCGCAACTAGGACGCAAGTCGGACACAACTTGGGCGCAAGTAGGACGCAACTAGAGCGCAAGTTGGGTGCAAGTAGGGCGCAAGTCGGGCACAACTTAGGCACAACTAGGGTGCAACTAGGGTGCAACTAGGGTGAAACTAGGGTATAGCAAGTGTCCAGTTGAGGCACAACTAGGGCGCAACTAGGGCGCAAGTAAGTCGCAAGTAGGGTGCATGTACGGCACAACGAGGGTGCAACTAGGGTGCAACTAGGGTGCAAGTAGGACGTAAATAGGGTGAAAGTAGGGTGCAAGTGGGACGCAACTAGGGCGCAACTTGGACGCAACTAGGGTGTAAGTAGGACGCAAGTAGGGTGCAAGAAGGCGTCAACTAGGGCTCCACTAGGGCACAAGGAGGGCGCAAGTAGGAGACAAGTAGGGCGCAACTAGGAGACAACTAGGGCACAACTAGGGCGCAACTAGGACGCAACTAGGACGTAGCTAGTGCCCAACTGAGGCACAACTAGGGTGCAACTTGGGCGTAACTAGGGCGCAACTAAAGCACAACTAGGGTGCAAGTAGGGTGCAAATAGGGCACAACTAGGGTGCAAGTAGGACGCTAGTAGGGTGCAACTAGGGTGCAACTAGGCGCAACTAGAGCGTAGCTAGTGTCCAACTGAGGCGCAACTAGGGTGCCACAAGGGCGCAAGTCGGTCGCAACTTAGGCGCAAGTAGAGCGCAACTAGGGCACAAGTTGGGCGCAAGTAGGGCGCAACTAGGGCGCAACTAAGGCACAACTAGGGTGCAACTAGGGCGCAACGAGGGCGTAGCTAGTGCCTAATTGAGGCGCAACTATGGCGCAACTAGGGCGCAAGTAGGACGCAACTAGGGTGCAAGTACGGCACAACTAGGGCGTAACTATGGCGCAACTAGGGTACAAGTAGGGTATAAGTAGGGCGCAAGTAGGGCGCAAGTGGGGCACAACTAGGTCGCAACTAGGACGCAAATAGGGTGTAAGTAGGACGCAAGTAGGATGCAAGTAGGCCGTAACTCGGGCACCACTAGGGCACATGTAGGATGCAAGTAGGAGGCAAGTAGGGCGCAACTAAGGCGCCACTAGGGTGCAACTAGGGTGCAACTAGGGCACAACTAGGGCGTAGCTAGTGCAAAACTGAGGCGCAACAGGGACGCAACTTGGGAGCAACTAGGGCATAACTAGGGTGCAAGTAGGGTGCAAGTAGGGTGCAACTAGGGCGCAACTAGGGCGCAACTAGGCGTAGCTAGTGCTCAAGTGAGGCACAACTAGGGCGCAACTAGGGCACAACTAGGACGCAAGTAGGGCGCAACTACGGTGTAACTAGGGCGCAACTATGGCGCAACTAGGACGCAAGTAGGATGGAAGTAGGGAGTAAGTAGGTCGCAAGTAGGACGTAACTAGGGTGCAACTAGGGCGTAGTTAGGACCCAACTGAGGCGTAACTAGAGTGCAACTAGGGTGAAACTAGGACGAAACTAGGACGCAAGTAGGGTGCAACTAGGGTACAAGTAGCGCACAAGTAGGGTGCAAGTAGGACGCAAGTAGGGGATAACTAGGGGGCAACTAGGGTGCAAGTTAGGCGCAACTAGGCTGCAAGTAGGGCGCAAGTGGGGTGCAACTAGGGCGCAAGTAGGGTGCAACTAGGGCGATACTAGGGCGCAACTAGGACGCAAGTAGGACGATACTAGGGCGCAACTACGGCATAGCTAGTGCCTAATTGAGGCACAACTAGGGCGCAACTAGGATGCAAGTAGGGTGCAACTAGGGCGCAAGTAGGGAACAAGTAGGGAAGAACTAGGACGCAACTAGGGCGCAACTAGGGCGCAATTAGGGCACAGCTAGGGCACAAATAGGGCCGAACTAGGACGTAGCTAGTGTCTAACTGAGGCGCAACTAGAACGCAACTATGGCGCAAGTAGGGCGCAACTAGGGCGCAAATAGGACGCAAGTAGGGCACATTAAGGGCGCAACTAGGGTACAGCTAGGGTGCAAGTAGGACTCAAGAAGGGTGCGAGTAGGGCGCAAGTAGGACGCAACCAGGACGTAACTAGGGCACAACTAGGGCGCAAGTAGGGTGCAAGTAGGGCGTAAGTAGGGCGCAAGTAGGGCACGACTAGGGCGCAACTAGGGCGCAACTAGGATGCAAGTATGGCACAAGTAGGGTTCAAATAGGGCACAACTGGGGGGTAACTAGGACGCAAGTAGGACGCAATTAAGGTGCAACTAGGGCGCAACTAGGGCGTAACTAGGACACAAGTAGGGCGCAAGTAGGACACAACTAGGGTGCAACCAGGACACAACTAGGATGCAACTAGGACGTAGCTTGCGCCCAACTGAGTTTCAACTAGGGTGTAACTAGGACGCAAGTATGACGCAACTAGGGTACAAGAAGGGCGCAACTATGACATAACGAGGACGCAACTAGGGTGCAACTCTGACGTAAGTAGGGTATAAGTAGGGCGCAAGAAGGGTGGAACTAGGGCGTAAAGTAGGGTGCAACTAGGGTGCAACTAGGGTGCAACTAGGGCGCAAGTAGGGTGCAAGTAGGGTGCAAGTAGAACGCAACTAGGACGTAACTAGGGTGTAACATGGACGCAAGTAGGGCGCAAGTAGGGCACAAGTAGGACGTGACCACGGCGCAACTAGGGCGCAAGTAAAACGCAAGTAGGGCACAAGTAGGGCGCAATTAGGGTGCAACTAGGGCGCAAGTAGGGCGCAAGTAGGGCGGAGCTAGGGCGTAAGTAGGGCACAACTAGGGCACAACTAGGGTGTAAGTAAGACACTAGTAGGGCGCAACTAGGATGCAACTAGGACGCAACTAGGGCGTAGCTAGTGCCCAACTGAGGCGCAACTAGGGTGCAACTAGGGCGCAAGTCGGATGCAACTTGGACGCAAGAAGGGGCAACTAGGGCGCAAGTTGGGTGCAAGTAGGGCGCAACTAGGGTACAACTAAGGCACAACTAGGGTGTAACTAGGGTGCAACTAGGGTGCAACTAGGGTGTAGCAAGTGCCCAGCCGAGGCACAACTAGAGCGCAACTAGGGTGCAAGTAAGACGCAAGTAGGGTGCATGTACGACACAACGAGGATGCAACTAGAGTGTAACTAGGGTGTAAGTAGGACGTAAGTAGGGTGCAAGTAGGACGCAAATGGGGCGCATCTCGGGTGTAACTTGGACGTAACTAGGGCGTAAATAGGACGCAAGTAGGGTGCAAGAAGGCTGCAACTAGGGTACCACTAGGGCACAAGTAGGGCGCAAGTAGGAGGCAAGTAGGGCGTAACTAGGGGGCAACTAGGGCACAGCTAGGGCGCAACTAGGACGCAACTCGGACGTAGCTAGTGCCTAACTGAGGCGCAACTAGGGCACAACTTGGGCGCAACTAGGGCGTAACTAAAGCACAACTAGGGTGCAACTAGGGCGCAACTAGGGCGCAAATAGGACGCAAGTAGGGCACAAGTAGGTCACAAGTAAGGCGTAATAAGGGTGCAACTAGGGCGTAGGGTGCAACTAGGACGCAACTAGGGCAAAACTAGGGCGCAAGTAGGGTGCAACAAGGGTGCAAGTAGGGCACAAGTAGGGCGCAAGTAGGACGCAAGAGGGGGGAAACTAGGGGACAACTATGGCACAAGTTGGACGCAACTAGGGCACAAGTAGGGCGCAAGTAGGACGCAAGTAGGGCGCAAGTAGGACGCAACTAAGGTGATACTAGGGCGCAACTTGGGTGCAAGTAGGGTGCAAGTAGGGCACAACTAGGGCACAACTAGGATGTAATTAGGACACAACTAGGGTGCAAGTAGGGCGCAAGTAGGACGCAACTAGGGCATAACTAGGGCGCAACTAGGGCACAAGAAGGGCGCAAGTAAGGCTCAAGTAGAGCGCAACTAGGGTAGAACTAGGGTGTAACTAGGGCGTAACTAGGGCGTAAGAAAGGTGCAAGTAGGATGCAACTAGGGTGCAACTAGGACGCAACCAGGGCTCAAGTAGGGTGCAACTAGGGTGCAACTAGGGTGCAACTAGGGTGCAACTAGGACGCAACTAGGACGAAACTAGGGCACAGCTAGTGCCCAAGTGAGGCGCAACTAGGGCCCAACTAGGGTGCAAGTAGGGCGCAACTAGGGCGCAAGAAGAGTGCAACTATGACGCAACTAGGGCGCAACTAAGACACAACTAAGACGCCAGTAGAGCGCAAGTAGGGCTCAACTAGGGCAGAAGTATGGCGCAACTAAGAAACAAGCAGGACACAAGTAGGAGTAGTATGGCACAACTAGGGCAACTACTACGCAACGAGGGTGCAAGTATGGCGCAAGTAGGGCACAAGTAGGGCGCAAGTAGGGTGCAACTAGGACGTAACTAGGACGCAAGTGGGGCGCAAGTAGGGCGCAACTAGGGTGCAACTAGGGCACAACTAGGGCGCCAGTATGACGCAAGATGGACGCAACTATGGCGCAAATAGGGCGCAAGTAGGACGCAAGTAGGGCGCTACTAGGGCGTAACTAGGGCACAACTAGGATGCAAATAGGACGCAAGTAAGGCGCAAGAAGGGCGCAACTAGGGCGCAACTAGGGCGTAGCTAGTGCCCAACTGAGGTGCAACTAGGGCGCAACTAGGGTGCAAGTCAGGCGCAACTAGGACACAAGTAGGGCGCAACTAGGGCGCAAGTAGGGTGAAACTAGGGTGCAACTAGGGGGGAAGTAGGACGCAACTAGGACATAGCTAGTGTCCAACTGAGGCGCAACTAGGATGCACGTAGAGCACAACTAGGGCAAAAGTAGGGTGCAACTAGGACGCAACTAGGGTGCAACTAGGGTGCAACTAAGGCGGAAGTAGGGCGTAAGTAGGACACAACTAGGGCGCAACTAGGGTACAACTAGGGTGCAAGTAGGGTACAAGTAGGACATGATTAGGGCACAACAAGGGTGCAACGAGGGCACAACTAGGGCACAAGTAGGGCACAAGTAGGGCGCAAATAGGGTGCAACTAGTCGGGCGCAACTAGGGCGCAAGTAGGGCGCAACTAGGACGCGAGTAGGGCGCAAGTATGACGTAACTAGGGTGCAACTAAGGCCCAACTAGGACGCAACTAGGGCGTAGCTAGTGCCCAACTGAGGTTCAACTAGGGTGCAAATAGGGCGCAAGTAGGGCGCATCTAGGGTGCAAGTAGGGAACAACTAGGGCGTAATAAGGCGCAACAAGGGTGCAAGTAGGACGCAAGTAGGACGCAAGTAGGGCGTAACTAGGGTACAACTAGGGCGCAACTAGGGTGCAAGTAGGGCGCAAGTAGGATGCAAGTAGGGTGCAACTAGAGCGCAACTAGGGTGCAACTAGAGCGCAAGTAGGATGCATGTAGGGTGCAAGTAGGTCGCAACAAGGGTACAAGTAGGACGCAAGTAGGGTGGAAGTAGGGCGCAACTAAGGCGCAACTAGGATGCAACTAGGATGCAACTAGGGCACAACTAGGACGTAGCTAGTGTCCAACTGAGGTACAACTAGGATGCTACTAGGGTGAAATTAGGACAGAACTAGGGCGCATAGAGGGCGTAAATAGGACGCAACTAGGGCACAACTAGGACACAACTAGGCGTAGCTAGTGTCCAAGTGAGGCGCAACTAGGGCGCAACTAGGGCGCAACTAGGGCGCTGCTAGGGCGCAACTAGGGTGCAAGCAGGGTGCAAGTAGGGCGCAGGTAGGGCGCAAGCAGGGCACAACTAGGGTGCAACTAGGGCGTAGCTAGTGTACAACCGCGGCGCAACTAGGGCGCAACTAGGGTACAACTAGGGCGCAACTAGGGCGCAAGTAGGGTGCAACTAGGGTGCAAGTAGGGCACAAGTAGGACGCAAGTAGGACGCAGGTAGGGGATAACTAGGGTGCAACTAGGGGGCAAGTTGGGCACAACTAGGGTGCAAGTAGGGTGCAAGTAGGGCTCAACTAGGATGCAAGTAGGATGCAACTAGGGCGCAAATAGGGTACAAGTAGGGTGCAACTAGGGCGCACTTAGGGTGCAATTAGGGCACAAGTTGGCGCAACCAGGGCGCAACTAGGAAGCATCAAAGGCGCAAATAGGATGCAAGTAGGGCTCAATTAGGGCACAACTAGGGCGCAACTAGGGCGCAACTAGGGCGCAAGAAGGGTGCAACTAGGGCGCAACCAGGATGTAACAAGGACGCAACTAGGGCGTAGCTAGTGCCCAACTGAGGAACAACTAGGGCGCAACAAGGGCGCAAGTAGGGCGTGAGAAGGACGCAGCTATGATGCAACTAGGATGCAACTAGGGCGTAACTAGGGTGCAACTAAGGCGCAAGTAGGGTGCAACTAGGGTGCAACTAGGGCGCAACTAGGACACAAGTAGAATGCAAGTAGGGCCAAGTAAGACATAAGGAGGGCGCAACTAGGGCGCAAGTAGGATGCAAGTAGGACGCAAGTAGGACGCAAATAAGACGCGAGTAGGGTGCTACTAGGGCGTAACTATGGCACAAGAAGGGTGTAACTAGGGCGCAAGTAGGGCGCAAGTAGGGCGTAACTAGGGTACAACTAGGGCGCAAGTAGGGCACAAGTAGGACACAACTAGGGCGTAAGTAGGGCGTAACTAGGGTGAAACAAGGGCGTAGATAGTGCCTTACTAAGGTGCAACTAGGGTGTAACTATGGCGCAAGTCGGGCGCAACTAGGCCGCAAGTAGGACGTAACTAGGGTGCAAGTAGGGTGCAAGTAGGGCGCAACTAGGGTGCAACTAGGACATAGCTAGGGAGTAACTATGGCGTAGGTAGTTCTCAACTGAGGCACAACTAGGGCGCAACAAGGGCATAAGTAGGATGCAACTAGGGCGTAAGTAGGGCGTAACTAGGACGCAACTAGGGTGTAACTAGGACGCAACTAAGGCGCAAGTAGAACGGAACTAGGGTGCAACTAGGGCACAACTAGGGCACAAGTAGGGTGCAAGTATGGAGAAATTTGGACGCAACAAGAGCACCACTAGGACACAACTAGGGCGCGAGTAGGGCGCAAGTAGGGTGCAACTAGTCGAGCGCAACTAGGGCGCAAGTAGGGCGCAACTAGGACGCAAGTAGGGCGCAAGTAGGGTGCAACTAGGACGTAACTAGGGCCCAACTAGGGCGCAACTAGGGCAGTAGCTAGTGCCCATTTGAGACGCAACTAGGGCGTAACTAGGGCGCAAGTAGGGCGTAACTAGGGTGTAAGTAGGGAACCAGGGCGTAACTAGGGCGTAGTTAGGGTGCAAGTAGGACGCAAGTAGGACGCAAGTATGGCACAACTAGGGCACAACCAAGACCCAACTAGGGCGCAAGTAGGGCGTAACTAGAGCACAACTAGAGTGCAACTAGGGCGCAAGTAGGACGTAAATAGGATGCAAGTAGGGTGCAACTAGGGCGCCACTAGGGCGCAAGTAGGGCGGAAGTAGAGCGCAACTAGGGCGCAACTAGGATGCAACTAGGGCACAAATAGGACAAAACAAGGACAGAACTAGGGTATAGTTAGTGCCTAACTGAGGTGCAATTAGGGTACAACTAGGGCGCAACTAGGGCGCAACTAGGGCACAACTAGGGTGAAAGTAGGGTGCAAGAAGGAGGCAAGTAGGGCGCAAGTAGGGCGCAAGTAGGACGTAACTAGGGCGTAGCTAGTGCCCAACTGAGGCGCAACTAGGGCACAACTAGGACGCAACTAGGGTATAACTAGGGCACAAGTAGGGCACAATTAGGGTGCAAGTAGGGCATAAGTAGGGTGCAAGTAGGACGCAAGTAGGGGGCAACTAGGCCGCAACTAGGATGCAAGATGGGCGTGACTAGGACGCAAGTAGGGCGCAACTAGGGCGCCAGAAGGGCGCAACTATGACGCAACTAGGGCGTAACTAGGACACAACCAAGGTGCAAGTAGAGCGCAAGTAGGATGCAACTAGGGTGCAAGTAGGGTGCAACTAGGACGCAAGTAGGGCACAACTAGGACACAATTAAGGCGCAAGAAGGGCGCAACTAGTGCGCAACTAGGGCGCAAGTAGGGCGCAACTAGGGCATAGGTAGTGCCCAACTTAGGCACAACTAGGGCGCAACTAGGGCACAAGTATCCTACTGATCGTTAAATTTGATATCAATGGTCTTGGTAGTTGTTGAAAGTTGTCGAAAATGGACTTTCATCAAATTTGGAAGTACCACCTAAACAATTTGAAAAATCATTCGACGAATTTAACGATTCACCCTTATGTTTTGTTAGATCTATGCCAGGGTTTGTGGACAATTGCTTCTTGCATGTTTTTGTTCGTGCACAGAAATCATATGAGGGACCATGTTCAAACGTAGTGCGCGACATCTGTCCTACGTGTGCCCACAACGTGCGGTTGGAACCGTCCAGCCGGGCATCGAATCACGAGAAAATGACCAGTCACTTGACCAGGTGCATGACTGGTCACATGACCAGCCGCGTGACCAGGCACACAGAACCGAGCAGCCGGAAGCGCACATCAGTCGAGTGTTGAATTCGGATGTTCAAATGTTCGAAGAGTGACAGGCTTTCGTTGAAAGAAAACGAACTATCCCCCCATTTTCGACGAATTGAAGCACATACCCTAAATAATTCAAGAAGGACAAAACGTTCGTCGAATTAGTTATGGTCAGTCGTTGAATTCAATGATCACTAGGGTAGGGCGAAACTAGGGCGTAAGTAGGGCACAACTAGGACGCAACTTGGGTGCAACTAGGACGCGACTAAGGTGCAAGTAGGGCGCAAGTAGGGTGCAACTAGGTGTAACTAGGGTGCAAATAGTGACAAGTAGGGTGCAAGGAGGAAGCAATTAGGGCGCAACAAGGGAACCACTAGGACGCAACTAGGACGCGAGTAGGGCGCAAGTAGGGTGCAAGTAGAGTGTAACTAGTTGAGCACAACTAGGGTGCAATTAGAGCGCAACTAGGATGCAAGTAGGGTGCAAGTAGGGCGCAAGTAGGACGCAACTAGGGCACAAATAGGTCCCAACTAGGGCGCAACTATGGCAGTAGCTAGTGCCCATTTGAGACACAAGTACTAGTGTGCAAGTAGGGCACAACTAGGGTGTAAGTAGGGAACAACAAGGACGTAACTAGGCCGCAACTAGGGTGCAAGTAGGGTGCAAGTAGGGAACAACTAGGGCACAACTAGGACGCAACTAGGGTGTAAGTAGGGCCAAGTAGGACGCAAGTAGGGTGCAACTAGAGCGTAACTAGGGTGCAACTAGGGCGCAAGTAGGACGTAAATAGGATGCAAGTAGGGCGCAACTAGGGCACCACTAGGGCGTAAGTAGGGCAGAAGTAGGGCGCAACTAGGGTGCAACAAGCATGCAACTAGGGCGCAACTAGGACACAACTAGGGCGCAGCTAGGGCGTAGCTAGTGTCCAATTGAGGCGCAACTAGGGCGCAACTAGGATGTAAGTAGGGAACAACTGGGGAATAACTAGGGCGCAACTAGGGTGCAAGTAGGAAGCAAGTAGGACGTAAGGAGGGCAAAACCAGGACACAACTAGGACGCAACTAGGGCGCCAGTAGGGCGCAAGTAGGATGCAAGTAGGGCGCAACTAGAGCGCAACACGGGTGCAACTAGGGCGCAAGTAGGAAGTAAATAGGATGCAAGTAGCGCGCAACTAGGACGCCACTAGGGTGCAAGTAGGGCAGAAGTAGGGTGCAACTAGGACGCAACAAGGGTGCAACTAGCGTGTAACTAGGGCGCAACTAGGACATAATTAGGGCACAGCTAGGGCGTGGCTAGTGTCCAACAGAGGCGCAACTAGGGCGCAACTAGGGCGCAACTAGGGCGCAACTAGGGCGCAACTAGGGCGCAACTAGGGCGCAACTAGGGCTTAAGTAGGGCACAACTAGGGCCCAACTAGGGCGCAACTAGGACGCAACTAGGCGTAGCTAGTGCCCAAGTGAGGCGCAACTAGGGCGTAACTAGGACGCAACTAGGATGCAACTAGGGCACAACTAGGGCATAATGAGGGTGAAATTAGGGCGCAAGTAGGACGCAAGTAGGGCACAAGTAGGGCACAAGTAGGGCACAACTAGGACGCAACTAGGGCGTAGCTAGTGACCAAGCAAGGCGCAACTAGGACACAACTAGGACGCAACTAGGACGTAACAAGGGTGCAAGTAGGGTGCAAGTGGGGCACAACTAGGGTCCAACTAGGGCGTAGCTAGTGCCTAACTGAGGCGCAACTAGGACGCACGTAGGGCGCAACTAGGGCACAACTAGGGCCCAACTTGGGCGTAGCTAGTGCCCGACTGAGGCGCAACTGGGACGCAACTAGGGCGCAAGTAGGGCGCAACTAGGGCACAAGTAGGGTGCAAGTAGGGCGCAATTATGGTGCAACTAGGTGCAACTAGGGCGCAACTAGGACGCAAAGAGGGTGCAAGTAGAGCGCAACTAGGGCACAACTAGGGCGCAACTACGGTGAAGGTAGGGCGCAAGTAGGACACAACTACGGTGCAACTAAGGCGCATCTAGGACACAACTAGGGTGCAAGTAGGACTCAAGTAGGGTACAACCAGGGCGCAACTAGGGTGCAAGTAGGGCGCAAGTAGGGTGCAAGTACGGCTGAAGTAGGGTGCAACTAGGGCACGACTAGGGCGCAACTAGGACACAAGTATGGCACAAGTAGGTTACAACTAGAGCGCAACTAGGGCGTAACTAGGACACAAGTAGGACGCAACAAAGGTGCAACTAGGACGCAAATAGGGTGCAACTAGGGCGCAAGTAGGGCGCAAGTAGGACGCAACTAGGGCGCAACCAGGACGCAACTAGGGTGCAACTAGGGCGTAGCTAGTGTCCAACTGAGGTGCAACTAGGGTGCAACTAGGGCGTAAATAGGGCACAACTAAGGCGCAAGTAGGGCGCAAGTAGGGCACAACTAGGGCGCAACTAGGATGCGAGTAGGATGCAAGTAGAGCACAAGTAGGGTGCAACTAGAGTGCAACTAGAGCGCAACTAGGGTGCAACTAGGATGCAACTAGGGCGTAACTAGGGCGCAACTAGGGTGCAAGTAGGACGTAAGTAGGGCGCAAGTAGGACGTAACTATGGCATAACTAGGGCGCAACTAGGGCACAAGTAGGGCTCAAGTAGGGTATGACTAGGGCACAACTAGGATGCAAGTAGGGCGCAACTAGGGCGCAAGTAGGATGCAAGAAGGGCGTAACTAGGGCTCAACTAGGGCACAAGTAGGGCACAAGTAGGGCGAAACTAGGGCACAACTAGGGTGCAACTAGGGCGCAACTAGGGCGCAAGTAGGGCGCAAGTAGGGCACAAGTAGGACGCTAGTAGGGTGCAACTAGGACGTAACTAGGGCGCAACTACAGCGTAGCTAGTGCCCAACTGAGGCGCAACTAGGGCGCAACTAGGGCGCAAGTCGGGCGCAACTTAGGCGCAAGTAGGGCGCAACTAGGGCGCAAGTTGGGTGCAAGTAGGGCGCAACTAGGGCACAACTAAGGCGCAACTAGGGTACAACTAGGGCGCAACTAGGGCGTAGCTAGTGCCCAACTGAGGCGCCACTAGGACGCAACTAGGGCGCAAGTAGGACGTAACTAGGGTGCAAGTACGGCACAACTAGGGTGCAACTAGGGCACAACTAGGGTGCAAGTAGGGCGTAAGTAGGGCGCAAGTAGGGTGCAAGTGGGGCACAACTAGGGTGCAACTAGGACGCAACTAGGGCGTAAGTAGGACGCAAGTAGGATGCAAGTAGGCCGCAACTAGGGCACCACTAGGGAACAAGTAGGGCACAAGTAGGAGGCAAGTAGGACGTAACAAAGGGACAACTAGGGTGCAACTAGGGCATAACTAGGACAAAACTAGGACGTAGCTAGTGCCCAACCGAGGCGCAACTAGGACGCAACTTGGGCGCAACTAGGGCGTAACTAGGGTGCAGCTAGGGCGCAAGTAGGGCACAAGTAGGGTGCAACTAGGATACAACTAGGGTGCAACTAGGCGTAGCTAGTGTCCAATAGAGGCACAACTAGGGCACAACTAGGGCGCAACAAGGACGTAACTAGGGTGTAACTAGGGTGCAACTAGGGTGCAACTAGGGCGCAACTAGGACGTAAGTAGGATGCAAGTAGGAAGCAAGGAGCTCGCTAGTAGGGCGTAACTAGGGTGCAACTAGGGCATAGCTAGTATCCAACTGAGGCGTATCTAGGGCGCAACTAGGACGCAACTAGGGCGAAACTAGGGTGCAAATAGGGTGCAACTAGGGTGCAGGTAGGGCACAAGTAGGGCGCAAGTAGGACGCAAGTAGGGGAAAACTAGGGGGGAACTAGGGCGCAAGTTGGACGCAACTAGGTCACAAGTAGGGCGCAAGTAGGGCGCAACTAGGGCGCAAGTAGGGCGTAAGTAGGGCGATACTAGGGCGCAACTAGGTCACAAGTAGGGCGATACTAGGGTGCAACTAGGGCGTAACTAGTGCCTAATTGAGGCACAACTAGGGTACGACTAAAGCACAAGTAGGGTGCAACTAGGGCGCAACTAGGGTGGAACTAGGACGCAACTAGGGTGCAAATAGGACGCAATCAGGACGTAGCTAGGGCACAACTAGGGTCCAACTAGGGCGTAGCTAGTGTCCAACTGAGGCGCAACTAGAACGTAACTCGGGCGCAAGTAGGGCGCAACTAGGGCGCAAATGGGATGCAAGTAGGGTGAAATTAGGGTGCAACTAGGGTACAATTGGGCGCAAGTAGGACGCAAGAAGGGCATAAGTAGGGCGCAAGCAGGACACAACCAGGATGCAACTAGGGCACAATTCGGGCGCAAGTAGGACGCAAGTAGGGTGCAAGTAGGGTGCAAGTAAGGTGCAACTAGGGCGCAACAAGGGAGCAACTAGGATGCAAGTATGGCATAAGTAGGGTTCAAATAGGGCACAACTAGGGCGTAACTAGGACACAAGTAGGACGTAATCCAGGCACAACTAGGGCGCAACTAGGGCGCAACTAGGGTACAAGTAGGGTGCAAGTAGGACACAACTAGGGCACAACCAGGACGCAACTAAGGCGCAACTAGGACGCAAGTAGGGCGCAAGTAGGGCGCAAGGAGGGCGCAACTAGGGTACAACTTGGGCGCAAGTAGGGCACAAGTAGGACAGAGCTAGGACGTAAGTAGGGAATAACTAGGGTGCAACTAGGGTGCAAGTAGGGTGCAGCAAGTGTCGAACTGAGGCACAACTAGGGTGCAATTAGGGCGTAAGTAAGACATAACTAGGGTGCTTTTACGGCATAACGAGGGTGCAACTAGGGAGCAAGTGGGGCGCAGCTAGGGCGCAACTTGGACGTCACTAGGCGTAGCTAGTGCCCAAGTGAGGCACAACTAGGGCACAACTAGGACGCAACTAGGACAGAACTAGGGCACCACTAAGGCGCAACTAGGGCGCAACTAGGGTGCAAGTAGGACGCAATTAGGGCACAAGTAGGTTACAATTAGGGTATAATAAGGATGCAACTAGGGTGTAGCTAGTGCCCAACTGAGGTGCAACTAAGGCGCAACTAGGGCGAAACTAGGGCGCAAGTAGGGTGTAACAAGGGTGCAAGTAGGACACAAGTAGGGCAGAAGTAGGACGCAAGAGGGGAGCAACTTGGGGACAACTAGGGCGCAAGTTGGATGCAATTAGGGCACAAGTAGGGTGCAAGTAGGGCGCAACTAGGGCACAAGTAGGGCGCAAATAGGGTGATACTAGGGCGCAACTAGGGTGCAAATAGGGTGCAAGTAGGGCGCAATTAGGGCACAACTAGGACGTAACTAGGACAAAAGTAGGGCACATGTAGGGCGCAAGTAGGACGCAACTAGGATACAACTAGGGCGCAACTAGGGCGCAAGTAGGGCGCAAGTAGGGCTCAAGTAGAGCGCAACTAGGGCAGAACTAGGGTGTAACTAGGGCGTAACTAGGGCGCAAGTATGCCGCAAATAGGACGCAACTAGGGTGCAACTAGGACGAAACCAGGGCGCAAGTAGGGTGCAACTAGGACGCAACTTGGGCGCAACTAGGGCGCAACTAGAGTGCAACCAGGACGTAAGTAGGGCGGTAGTAGGGTATAACTAGGGCGCAACCAGGACGTAACTAGGACGTAACTAGGGCGTAGCTCGTGCCCACGTGAGACGCAACTAGGGCGCAACTAGGGTACAAGCGCAACTAGGGCGCAAGAAGTGTGCAACTATGACGCAACTAGGGCGCAACTAGGACACAACTAAGGCGCAAGTAGAGCGCAAGTAGGGCGCAGCTAGGGTACAACTAGGGCGCAACTAGAAATAATTAGGACGCAAGTAGGAGTAAGTAAGGCGCAACTAGGGCGCAACTAGGACGCAACAAGGGCGCAAGTATGGCACAAGTAGGGTGCAAGTAGGGCACAAGTAGGGCGCAACTAGGGCACAACTAGGACGCAACTAGGACGTAAGAAGGGTGCAAGTAGGGCGCAACTAGGGTGCAATTAGGGCGTAACTAGGGTGCAAGTAGGAGGCAAGTGGGGTGAAACTAGGGCGCAAATAGGGCATAAGTAGGGCGCAAGTAGGGCGCAACTCGGGTGTAACTAGGGTGCAACTAGGGCACAACTAGGGCGCAAGTAGGATGCAAGTAGGGCGCTAGTAGGGCGCAACTAGGGTGCAACTAGGATGCAACTAGGGCATAGCTAGTGCCCAACTGAGGTGCAACTAGGGCACAACTAGGGCGCAAGTTGGGCACAAATAGGGCACAAGTAGGGCGCAACTAGGGCGCAAGTAGGGTGCGAGTAGGGCGCAACTAGGGTGCAACTAGGATGCAAGTAGGACACAACTAGGACGTAGCTAGTGCCCAACTGAGACGCAACTAGGACGCACGTAGGGCACAACTAGGGCGCAAGTAGGGCGCAACTAGGACGTGAGTAGGGCGCAAGTAGGACACAACTAGGGCGCAACTAAGGCCTAACTAGGACGCAACTAGGGCGTAGCTAGTGCTCAACTGAGGCTCAACTAGGGCACAAGTAGGGCGCATCTAGGGTGCAAGTAGGGAACAACTAGGACACTATAAGGCACAAATAGGGTGCAAGTAGGACGCAAGTAGGATGTACGTAGGGTGCAACAAGGGCACAACTAGGGTGTAACTAGGGCGCAAATAGGGTGCAAGTAGGACGCAAGTAGGGTGCAACTAGAGCACAACTAGGGTGTAACTAGAGGGTAAGTAGGAGGCATGTAGGGTGCAAGCAGGGCGCAACTAGGGTACAAGTAGGGTGCAAGTAGGATGCAAGTAGGGCACAACTAGGGTGCAAGTAGGGTGCAACTAGGATGCAACTAGGACGCAACTAGGGTACAACTGGGGCGTAGCTAGTGTCCAACTGAGGCGCAACAAGGGCGCAACTAGGGTGCAACTAGGGCACAACTATGGCACACATAGGGCGCAAATAAGACACAACTAGGGCACAACTAGGACGTAACTAGGCATAGCTAGAGTCCAAGTGAGGCGCAACTAGGGCGCAACTAGGGCGCAAGTAGGGCACAAGTAGGGCGCAAGTAAGGAGCAAGCAGGGTGCAACTAGGGTGCAACTAGGACGTAGCTAGTGTCCAACCGTGGCGCAACTAGGGCACAACTAGGGTGCAACTAGGGCACAAGTAGGGCGCAAGTAAGGAGCAAGCAGGGTGCAACTAGGGTGCAACTAGGACGTAGCTAGTGTCCAACCGTGGCGCAACTAGGGCACAACTAGGGTGCAACTAGTGTGCAACTAGGGCGCAACAAAGGTGCAAGTAGGGCACAAGTAGGGCGCAAGTAGGGGACAACTAGGGTGCAACTAGGGCGCAACTAGGGTGCAAGTTGGGCGCAACTAGGGTGCAAGTACGGCGCAGGTAAGGCTCAACTAGGACGCAAATAGGGCGCAACTAGGACGTTAGTAGGGCACAACTAGGGTACAACTAGGGCACACTTAGGATGCAATTAGGACACAAGTAGGACGTAACCAGGGCGCAACTAAGACGCAACAAGGGCGCAAATAGGAAGCAAGTAGCGCTCAATTAGGGTGCAACTAGGGCACAAGTATGGCACAAGTAGGGTACAACTAGGGCACAACTAGCGCGCAACTAGGGCGCAAGAAGGGTACAACTAGGGCGTAACCAGGAAGCAACAAGGACGCAACTGGGGCGTAGCTAGTGCCAAAGTGATGCGCAACTAGGGCACAACTAGGGCGCAAGTAGGGCACACGAAGGGCGCAACTATGACGCAACTAGGACGCAAGTAGGGCGCAAATAGGGCGCAACTAAGGCGCAAGTAGGGTGCATCTAGGGTGCAACTAGGGCGTAACTAGGACACAAGTAGGACGCAAGTAGGACGCAAGTAGGGCGTAAGTAGGGCGCAACTAGGGTACAACTAGGACACAAGTAGGGTGCAAGTAGGATGCAAGTAGGGTGCAACTAGGGCGCAAGAAGGGTGCAATTAGGGCACAAGTAGGGCGCAAGTAGGACGTAACTAGGGCACAACTGGGGCGCAAGTAGGACACAAGTAGGGTGCAACTAGGGCATAACTAGGGCGTAACTAGGGGACAACTAGGGTGCAAGTAGGGTGCAAGTAGGGCACTAGTAGGGCGCAACTAGAGCGCAACTAGGGCACAACTATGGCGCAACAAGGGCGTAGATAGTGCCTAACTAAGGCGCAACTAGGATGCAACTATGGTGCAAGTCGGGCGCAACTAGGGCGCAAGTAGGGTGTAACTAGGGTGCAAGTAGGGCGCAAGTAGGGAGTAACTAGGGTGCAACTAGGGTGCAACTAGGGTGGAACTAGGGCATAGGTAGTACCCAACTGAGGCACAACTAGGGCGCAACTAGGGCACAAGTAGGATGCAACTAGGGCGTCAGTAGCACGCAACTAGTACGCAACTATGGTGCAACTAGGGTGCAACTAAGGAGCAAGTAGAACGCAACTAGGGTGCAACTAGGGCACAACTAAGGCGCAAGTAGGGTGCAAGTATGGAGCAATCAGGACGTAACAAGGGTACCACTAGGATGCAACTAGGGTGTGATTAGGGCGCAAGTAGGGTGCAAGTAGGGTGCAACTAGTCGAGCGCAACTAGGGTGCAAGTAGGGCGAAACTAGGACGCAAGTAGGGCGCAAGTAGGGCGCAACTAGAGTGCAACAGGGGCCCAACTAGGACGCAGCTAGGGCAGTAGCTAGTGCCCAATTTGAGGTGCAACTAGGGCGTAACTAGGACGCAAGTAGGGCGCAACTAGGGTGTAAGTAGGGAACCAGGGCGTAACTAGGGCGCAGTTAGGGTGCAAGTAGGGCGCAAGTAGGGCGCAAGTAGGACACAACTAGGACACAACTAGGACGCAACTAGGATGCAAGTAGGGTGCAAGTAGGACGCAAGTAGGGCACAACTGGACCACAACTAGAGTGCAACTACGGTGCAAGTAGGACGTAAATAGGATGCAAGTAGGGTTCAACTAGGGCGCCACTAGGGTGCAAGTAGGGCGGAAGTAGAGCGCAACTAGGGCGCAACTAGGATGCAACTAGGGCGCAACTAGGATCAAACAAGGACGAAACTAGGGTGTAGCTAGTGCCCACCTGAGGTGTAACTAGGGCGCAACTAGGGCACAACTAGGGTGCAACTAGGGCGTAAGTAGGGTACAAGTAGGGAACAACTAGGGCACAACAAAGGCGTAACTAGGCGTAGCTAGTGCCCAAGTGAGGCGTAACTAGGGCGCAACTAGGGCGCAACTAGGACGCAACTAGGGCGTAACTAGGACAAAATTTGGGTACAAGTAGGGCGCAAGTAGGACGCAAGTAGGGCGCACGTAGGACGCAACTAGGACACAACTAGGGCGTAGTTAGTGCCCAACTGAGGCGCAACTAGGGCGCAACTAGGATGCAACTAGGACACAACTAGGGAACAAGTAGGGCACAATTAGGGCGTAAGTAGGGCACAAGTAGGGCGCAAGTAGGACGCAAGTAGGGGACAACTAGGGCGCAACTAGGACGTAAGTTGGGCGCGACTAGGGCGCAAATAGGGCGTAACTAGGGTGCAAGAAGGGCGTAACTATGACGCAACCAGTGCGCAACTAGGGCGCAACTAAGGCGCAAGTAGAGCGCAAGTAGGATGCAACTAGGGTGCAAGTAGGGCGCAACTAGGAAGCAAGTTGGACGCAAGTAGGGTGCAAGTAAGGCGCAACTAGGACGCAACTAGGACGCAATTAGGGCGCAAGTATGGTGCAAGTAGGATGCAAGTAGGGCTCAAATAGGGCACAACTAGGGCGCAACTAGGACGCAACTAGGGCGCAAGAAGGACGCAAGTAGGACGCAACTAGGGTGCAACTAGGGCGCAACTAGGGCGCAAGTAGGACGCAAGTAGGGCACAACTAGGGCGTAACTAGGGTGCAAGTAGGGCGCAATTAGGGGAAAACTAAGTTGTAACTAGGGCGCAACTAGGGCACAACTAGTGTGCAAGTAGGGCGCAAATAGGGTGCTAGTAGGGCACAACTAGGGTGCAACTATAATGCTAATAGGGCGTAGCTAGTGCCCAACTGAGGCGTAACTAGGGCGCATCTAAGGCGCAAGTCAGGCCCAACTAGGGCACAAGTAGGACGCACCCAGGGCGCAAGTAGGGCGCAAGTAGGGTGCAACCAGTGCGCAACTAGGGCGCAAGTAGGGCGCAAGTAGGGCGTAGGTAGTGCCCAACTTAGGCACAACTAGGGCACAACCAGGGCACAAGTACCCTACTGATCGTTGAATTCGATATCAATGATCTTGGTAGTGGTTGAAATTCGTCAAAAATGGACTTTCATCAAATTTGAAAGTACCAAATAAATAATTTGAAAAATCATTCAACGAATTTAACGATTTACCCTTATGTTTTGTTAGTTCTATGCCAGGGTTCGTGGACCATTGCTTCTTGCATGTCTTTGTTTGTGCACAGAAATCATATGAGGGACCATGTTCAAACGTAGTGCGCGACATCTGACGTGCGCGTGCCCACAACGTGCGGTCAGAAACATCCAGCCGCGCATCAAATCACGAGGAAATGACTTGTCACTTGACCAGGTGCATGACTGGTCACATGACCAGCCGCGTGACCAGTCACACGGAACCGACCAGCCGGAAGCGCACATCAGTAGAGCGTTGAATTCGGATGTTCAAATGTTCGGAAAGTGACAGGCTTTCATCGAAAGAAAAAACTAAAATGCCCCGATCGTCGAATTTAACGAACTATCCCCCCATTTTTGACAAATTTAAACATATACCCTAAATAATTCAAGAAGGGCAAAACGTTCGTCAATTAATTATGGAACAGGTCAGTCATCGAATTTAATGATCACTAGGGTAGGGCGAAACTAGGGCGTAAGTAGGGCACAACTAGGACGCGACTAGGGCGGAACTAGGACACAACTAAGGCGCAAGTAGGACGCAAGTAGGGCGCAACTAGGTGTAACTAGTGCGCAACTAGTGACAAGTAGGGTGCAAGGAGGAAGCAATGAGGGCGCAACAAGGGCACCACTAGGACGCAACTAGGGCGTGAGTAGGGTGCAAGTAGGGTGCAAGTAGAGTGCAACTAGTGGAGCACAACTAGGGTGCAAGTAGGGCGCAACTAGGATGCAATTAGGGCATAAATAGGACACAACTAGGCTGCAAATAGGTCCCAACTAGGGCGTAACTTGGGCAGTAGCTAGTGCCCATTTGAGGTACAACTACTAGAGCGCAAGTAGCACGCAACTAGGGTGTAAGTAGGGAACAACTAGGGCATAACTAGGGCACAAGTAGGGTGCAAGTAGGACGCAAGTAGTGCGCAAGTAGGGAACAACTAGGGCACAACTAGGACGCAACTAGGGCGCAAGTAGGGCGTAAATAGGACGCAAGTAGGGTGCAACTAGAGCGCAACTAGGGTGCAACTAGGGCGTAAGTAGGACGTAAACAGGATGCAAGTAGGGCGCAACTAGGGCGCCACTAGGGCACAAGTAGGGCGGAAGTAGGGCGCAACTAGGGCGCAACTAGGGTGTAACTAGCGTGCAACTAGGACGGAACTAGGACACAACTAGGGCGCAGCTAGGGTGTAGCTAGTGCCCAACTGAGGCGCAACTAGGGCGCAACTAGGGTTTAAGTAGGGAACAACTAGGACGTAACTTGGGCGCAACTAGGGTGCAAGTAGGACGTAAGTAGGGTGCAAGTAGGACAAAACTAGGGCATAACTATGATACAACTAGGACACAAGTAGGGCACAAGTAGGACACAAATAGGGCACAACAAGAGTGTAACTAGGGTGCAACTAGGGCGCAAGTAGGACGTGAATAGGATGCAAGAAGGGCGCAACTAGGGCGCCACTACAGCGCAAGTAGGGCGGATGTAGGGAGCAACTAGGGCGCAACTAGGGTGCAACTAGCGTGCAACTAGGACGTAACTAGGAAACAACTAGGGTGCAGCTAGGGCGTAGCTAGTTCCCAACTGAGGCGCAACTAGGGCACAACTAGGACGCAACTAGGGCGCAACTAGGGCACAACGAGGGCGCAACTAGGGCGCAACTAGGGCGTAAGTAGGGTACAAGTAGGACGTAACTAGGGCGCAACTAGGACGCAACTAGGCGTAGCTAGTGCCCAAGTGAGGCACAACTAGCATTTATGCTCAATCACCTAAAATCCACACACTTAATAACTAGTGTACAAGACTGGAACATATGGTGAGGATCTTTTGAAGAAAAAAACCTGGACAATTGACAATATTTCCCACAAATGGCATAATAAAATCATGTACAAAGTAACTTTTATGTACATAACTACAAGAATTTCATGGAAGTTTCTTGAGAAGTACATTCCCTTAAAAAAATTAATTACAAGATCAAGAATATATGTCCCAAATCACTTCAATATTTGTTTTCCTAAATTTGAACCCACTTTTGTACTATCTAAAAGATGTTGTTATGTTTGTAATATGTATACGTGCGCATAATTGAACCTCATTATGTAGACGCGTAGCGTGGACACCATGCAATAAAATGTGTGACCCGATGTTTGAGAGTAACATGTCAAGCAGGACGTCCGTCCCCCCAGCCCCCCTCCCCCCCAACCCACCTCCCCCCGAGGTCAAAGTGTATACGGGGGTGTATTTGGATGTGTATCTGGAGGAGGGCCAGATTAGTACACAAGTGTGCAAATACACTTATGTAAGTTTTTCGGGGTATGCAAGATACATCCCCCGATACACTCCCCCAATACACTAGAGGTGTCTTGGGAGGGAGGAGGAGGGATCGAGTCGAGGTGCCATTTCTTAGATCGCACCATGTCGACGGCGATATATGGGCAGTGTCATGATCAACGCTCTGGATCTGTTTTCGTATCATTGGGACAAAAATACACTTGTGTATTGTTTTGGTTGTCTATCCAATACACTCACAGATACACTCTCCCAATACAATTTCCACCTTTGAGGGGGGGTGGTAGGACTAGTCTCCTCTTCCCCTCCCCCCCCCCTCCCGAAGTCGAAGTGTATTAGGGGGGTGTATTGGGAAGTGTATCTGGAGAGGGGTCGTATATTTACACAAGTGTACAAATACACTTGTGTACTTTTTTCAGGGTATGCAAGACACACCCCCCAATACACTCCCCTAATACACTAGAGATGTCGTTTGGGGGGGGGGGGAATCCAGTCGGGGTGCTGATTCTTTAGATCGTACCGTGCCAATAGTGATACATAAGTGATGTCACGATCAACGCTCTGGATCTATTTTCGTATCATTGAGACAAAAATACAATTGTGTATTGTTTTGTTTGTCTATCCAATACACTCACAGATACACTCACCCAATACAATTTCCACTTTTGAGGGGGGGGGGGGGGGTGGGACTAGTCCCCCCCCCTCCCCCGAAGTCTAAGTGTATTAGGGGGGTGTATTGGGAAGTGTATCTGGAGAGGGGTCGTATTTGTACACAAGTGTACAAATACACTTGTGTACGTTTTTCAGGATATGCAAGATACACCCCCCAATACACTCACAGATACACTCACCCAATACAATTTCCACTTTTGAGGGGGGGGGGGGTGGTGGGACTAGTCCCCCCCCCTCCCCCGAAGTCTAAGTGTATTAGGGGGGTGTATTGGGAAGTGTATCTGGAGAGGGGTCGTATTTGTACACAAGTGTACAAATACACTTGTGTACGTTTTTCAGGATATGCAAGATACACCCCCTAATACACTCCTCCAATACACTAGAGGTGTCGTGAGGGGGGAGGGGGAGGGATCCGCTCAGGGTGCCGATTCTTAGATCGTACCGTGCCAATGATGATACATAAGCAATGTCACGATCAACGCTCTGGATCTGTTTTCGTATCATTGGGAAAAAAATACACTTGTGTATTGTTTTGGTTGTCTATCCAATACACTCACAGATAAACTCACCCAATACACTTTCCACTTTTGAGGGGGGGTGGTGGGACTAGTCTCCTCTTCCCCCCTCCCCTCCTCCGAAATTGAAGTGTATTAGGGGGGTGTATTGGGAAGTGTATCTGGAGAGGGGTCGTATTTCTACACAAGTGTACAAATACACTTGTGTACGTTTTTTGGGGTATGCAAGATACTTCCCCCGATACACTCTCCAAATACACTAGAGGTGTCTTGGGAGGGAGGAGGAGAGATCGAGTCAAGGTGCCATTTCTTAGATCGCACCATGTCGACGGCGACATATGGGCAGTGTCACGATCAACGCTCTGGATCTGTTTTCGTATCATTGTGACAAAAATACACTTGTGTATTGTTTTGGTTGTCTGTCCATACACTCACAGATACACTCACCCAATACACTTTCCACTTTTGAGGGGGGGGGGGGTGGTGGGAATAGTCTCCCCCCCCCCGGAAGTCGAAGTGTATTAGGGGGGTATATTGGGAAGTGTATCTGGAGAGGGGTCGTATTTGTACACAAGTGTACAAATACACTTGTGTACATTTTTCAGGGTATGCAAGATACACCCCCCAATACACTCCCCTAATACACTATAGATGTCGTGGGGGGGGGAGGAATCCAGTCGGGGTGCCGATCCTTAGATCGTACTGTGCCAATAGTGATATAAGTGATGTCACAATCAACGCTCTGGATCTATTTTCGTATCATTGGGACAAAAATACACTTGTGTATTGTTTTGGTCGTCTATCCAATACACTCACAGATACACTCACCCAATACACTTTCCACTTTTGAGGGAGGGGTGGTGGGACTAGTCTCCCCCCTCCTCCCCCGAAGTTGAAGTGTATTAGGGGGGTGTATTGGGAAGTGTATCTGGAGAGGGGTCGTATTTGTACAAAGTGTACAAATACACTTGTGTACGTTTTTCAAAATATGCAAGATACACCCCCCAATACACTCCTCCAATACACTAGAGGTGTCGTGAGGGGGGAGGGGGAGGGATCCACTCAGGGTGCCGATTCTTAGATCGTACCGTGCCAATGATGATACATAAGCAATGTTACGATCGATGCTCTGGATCTATTTTCGTATCATTGAGATAATAATACACTTGTCTATTGTTTTGGTTGTCTATCCAATACACTCACAGATACACTCACCCAATACACTTTCCACTTTTGAGGGGGGGTGGTGGGACTAGTCTCCCCCCCCCCCCTCGAAGTCGAAGTGTATTAAGGGGGTATATTGGGAAGTGTATCTGGAGAGGGGTTGCATTTGTACACAAGTGTACAAATACACTTGTGTTCTTTTTTTAGGATGTACAAGATACACCCCCCAATACACTCCCCCAAGACACTAGAGGTGTCGTGGAGGGGGGGGATACAGTCAGGGTGCTGATCTTAGATCGCACCGTGCCGACGGTGATACATAAGCGATGTCACGATTGACGCTCCAGATCTATTTTTGTATCATTGATACAAAAATACACTTCTGTATTGTTCTGGTTGTCTAGCCAATACACTCACAGATACACTTACCCAATACACTTTATACTTTTGAGGGGGGGGGGGTGGTGGGGCTAGTCTCCTCCATCCCCCCCTAACGTCGAAGTGTATTGGAGGGGTGTATTGGGAAGTGTATCTGGAGGAGGGTCGCATTAGTACACAAGTGTACAAATACACTTGTGTACATTTTTTGGCATACATACGATACACCCCCCCGATACACTCCCCCAATACACTCAATGTATTTTGGGGGGAGGGACCACAATGGATGTCGAGCGAATGACGTTCATGGCCCTCGTGAATTTCAAGTAAAGAACCGAATGACACATTCTCCTATGAATGTTGAACTATAGTTCGATGTAGGTTTTGATCACATCTTACGTATGATACATGTACACAGTAACACTTTCGAGGACATGAATAGGTTACCTTGCAATCTGTTGAATATATTTTTTAAATAAACGGATAATAAGCATAAGAACTTAGCCAAAAATTATGAACACTTTTTCTTAATATAAAATGACACTTGTTCAGTAAGAAACAAGTGATGTAACAAGTCTATACACATTAGTAAACTTCTAGGAAGTGAAGATAATAGAGGAGTAGTATACATAGGTAATGGAGTGTATAAAAGTGGGGTGATTAACCATAACTTGCAACTAGGGCGTAACTAGGGCGCAACTAGGACGCAACTAGGGTACAACTTGGGCATAACCAGGGCGAAATTAGGACGCAAGTAGGACGCAAGTAGGGCACAAGTAGGGCGCAAGTAGGGCGTAACTAGGACGCAACTAGGGCGTAGCTAGTGCCCAACTAAGGCGCAACTAGGACTCAACTAGGACGCAACTAGGGCACAACTAGGGTACAAGTAGGGTGCAAGTGGGGCACAACTAGGGTGTAATTCGGGCGTAACTAGGACGCAAGTAGGGTGCAATTAGGACACAAAACTAGGGCGCAACTAGAGCGCAACTAAAGCACATGTAGGGCGCAAGTAGGGCACAAGTAGGGTGCAAGTAGGGCACAAGTAGGATGCAGCTAGGGTGTAACTAGGGCACAACTAGGGCGCAAGTAGGACACAACTAGGACGCAAGTGGGGTGCGACTAGGGCGCAAGTAGCGCGCAAGTAGGGTGCAAGCAGGGTAAAACTAGGATGCAACTAGGGTACAAGTAGGGCGCAAGTAGGGCTCAAGTAGGGCGCAACTAGTGTGCAAATAGAGCGCAAATAGGACGCAAGTATGGTGCAAGTAGGGCACAACTAGGGTGCAACTTGGGCGCAACTAGGACGCAAGTATGGCGTAAGTAGGGCACAACTAGGGTGCAACTTGGGCGCAACTAGGACGCAAGTAGGGCGCAACTAGGACGCAAATAGGGCGCAAATAGGGTGCAACTAGGACGCAAACAGGGCGCAAGTAGGGCGCAACTACGGCGCAACCAGGACGCAACTAGGGTACACCTAGGGCGCAACTAGGACGCAAGTAGGGCGCAAGTAGGACTCAAGTAGGGCGCAAGTAGGGTGCAACTAGGGTGCATTTAGGGCGTAGCTAGTGTCCAACCGAGGTGCAACTAGGGTGCAACTATGGTGCAACTAGGGTGCAACTAGGGCGCAAGTAGGGTGCAACTAGGGTGCCAGTAGGGCACAAGTAAGGCGCAAGTAGGACGCAAGTAGGGGGCAACTAGTGCACAACTAGGACGCAAGTTGGGCACAACTAGGGTGCAAGTAGGGCGCAAATAGGGTTCAACAAGGATGCAATTAGGACAAAACTAAGGCAAAGCAGGGTGTAACTACGGTGCAACTAGGACGCAACTAGGGTACAACTAGGGCGCAACTAGGACGCAAGTAGGGTGCATGTAGGATGCAAGTAGGGCGCAAGTAGGGTGTAACTAGGGTGCAACTAGGGCGTAGCTAGTGTTCAACCGAGGCGCAACTAGGGTGCAACTAGGGCGCAACTAGGGTCCAACTAGGGCGCAACTAGGGTGCAACTAGGGTGCCAGTAGTGCACAAGTAAGGCGCAAGTAGGACGCAAGTAGGGGGCAACTAGGATGCAACTAGGACGCAAGTTGGGCGCAACTAGGGTGCAAGTAGGGCGCAAGTAGGACTCCACTAGGATGCAATTAGGACACAACTAGGGCGCAAGGAGGCCATAACTAGGGCACAACTAGGACGCAACTAGGGTGCAAGTAGGGCGCAAGTAGGACACAACTAGGACGCAACTAGGGCACAACTAGCACACAAGTAGGACGCAAGTAGGGCACAACTAGGGCACAAATAGGGCACAAATAGGGCGCAACTAGGACGCAAGTAGGACGCAAGTAGGGCGCAACTAGGGCATAACTAGGGCTGACTAGGATGCAACTAGGGTGCAAGTAGGGTGCAAGTAGGGCGCTAGTAGGGTGCAACTAGGGCACAACTAGGGTGCAATAAGGGCGTAGGTAGTGCCAAACTGAGGCACAACTAGGGCGCAAGTCGGGCACAACTAGGGCACAAGTAGGGTGCGACTAGGGCATAAGTAAGGCACAAATAGGGCGTAACTAGGACACAACTAGGGCGCAACTAGGGTGCAACTACGGCGCACCTAGGGTGTAGGTAGTGCCCAACTGAGGTAAAACCAGGGTGCAACTAGGGCGCAACTAGGGCGCAAGTAGGATGCAACTAGGGCGTAAGTAAGGCGCTACTAGGACGCAACTAGGGTGCAACTAAGGCGCAATGAGGGTGCAAGTAGGGTGCAAGTAGGGTGCAATTAGGGCGAACAAGAGCACCACATGATGCAACTAGGTCGCAAGGAGGGCGTAGGTAGGGCACAAGTAGTCTGCAACTAGTCGGGCGCAAATAGGGCGCAAGTAGGGCGCAACTAGGACGTAAGTAGGGCACAAGTAAGGCACAACGAGGGCGCAACTAGGGCCCAACTAGGGTGCAACTAGGAAAGTAGCTAGTGCCCAACTGAGGCGCAACTAGGTTGTAACTACGGCGCAAGTAGGACGCAACTAGGGTGCAAGTAGGAAACAACTAGGGTGCAACTACAGCACAATTAGGACGCAACTGGGGCACAACTAGGGTATATTTTGTGTCCAACTGAGGAGAAACTAGGGCGCAACTAGGGCGCAACTAGGACGCAACCAGGGTGCAACTAGGATATAAGTAGGGCACAAGTAGGACGCAACTAGGGCGCAACTAGGGCGCAACTAGGCGTAGCTAGCGCAAAAGTGAGGCGCAACTAGGGCGTAACTAGGGCGCAATTAGGGCGCAACTAGGGCGCAACTAGGGTACAACTAGGGCGCAACTTGAGCGCAACTAGGGTGCAACTCGGGCACAAGTAGGGTGCAACTAGGGTGCAACTAGGGTGCAACTAGGGTGCAACTAGGACGCAACCAGGATATAACTAGGGTACAACTAGGACGTAGCTAGTACCCAACTGAGACGCAACTAGGACGCAACTAGGGCGCAAGTAGGGCATAACTAGGGTGTAAGAAGGGCACAACTATGATGCAACTAGGGCACAACTAGGGGGAAACTAGGGCGCAAGTAGGGCGCAACTAGGGTGCAACTAGGGCGCAACTAGGACACAATTAGGGTACAACTAGGGCACAACTAGGGCGCAACTAGGGCGCAAGTAGGGCGCAAACATGGTGCAAGTAGGGTGTAAGAAGGACACTACTAGGGTGTAACTAGGGCGCAAGTGGGGCGCACGTAGGATGCAACTGTCAGAAGATTTGAGTGAGCGGAGATAACAATGGCAGAAGCAGGCAGAAGCAAAATGTCATGCACAGACGGATTGGCAAGGTAATGGCAGCAGGAAGGCGTGAGTCATTGCGAGGAGTTAGTCACGGAGGGTTCATGAGAAACAATGTGCTGAGTGTAGGTGCGAGGTAGACATTGGGCCAGTGAGAGAAGGTCAAGGTGAAACGGAAGTGATGAGTTTGGTGGCAGTTGAGCAAGGAGTTGAGCGACGGAGCAAGAGGACACGAACGGAGAGTGGATGGCGAGATCAGAGTGAGCAAAGAGCGAGCAGAGCAAAGACACAGCGGCGAAGCCGCGGAACCAAAGGTGAACAGGATGAGCAGAACTGTTCTGGGTTAACGTCAAGGGAATGAACATCCTCGGTAATATATCGAAGAACAGGATAAAAGCAGAGCAACGGCTTCTTTTCCGCTAGCCGGACGCGGTTGCGACGTGGTCGCAGTTATTAGGGGCGGCTCGCCTCTGGGTCCTCCATCGTGACCGACAATCCGTTGGCGAGGTGGTTCTTGTTGGTTCGGTACGGAACCTGAACCTTATTCAGAGCTCGGATTTTCCGAGGGATTATGTCAGTGTTGACTTCAATATTCCGACAGTAACTAGCGTACAACTAGGACGTAACTTTGGTGTATGTAGGACGCAAGTAGGACGCAATTAGGGTGTAACTAGGGCGTAACTAGGGTGCAACTAGGGCGTAAGTAGGTTGCAAGTAGGACGCTAGTAGGGCGCAACTAGGATGCAAATAGGGTGCAACAAGGGCGTAGCTAGAGCCCAACTGAGGCGGAACTAGGGTGCAACTAGGACGCAAGTCGGGCGCAATGAGGGTGCAAGTAGGACGCAACTACGGTGAAAGTGGGGCACAAGTAAGGCGCAACTAGGGCACAACTAGTGCGCAACTAGGATGTGGATAGTGTCCAACTGAGGCACAACTACGGTGCAACGAGGGTGCAAGTAGGGCGCAACTAGGACGTAAGTAGGGAGCAACTAGGACACAACTAAAGCGCAACTAGGGTGCAACGAAGGCGCAAGTAGGGCGCAACTAGGGCGCAACTAGGGCGCAAGTAGGGTGCAAGTAGGGCACAATTAGGGCGCAACAAGGCCACCACTAGGGTGCAACTAGGGCACAAGTAGGACGCAAGTAGGGCGCAAGTAGGGTGCAGCTAGTCGAGCACAACTAGGGCACAAGTAGGGCGGAACTAGGACGCAAGTAGGGCGCAAGTAGGGTGCAACTAGGGCACAACTAGGGCCCAACTAGGGCGTAACGAGGACAGTAGCTAGCGTCCAATTGAGGCGCAACTAGGGCGTAACTAGGGTATAAGTAGGACACAACTAGGGTGCAAGTAGGGAACAACCAGGGCGTAACTAGGGCGCAAATAGGGTACACGGTTGGCGCAAGTAGGGTGCAAGTAGGGCACAACTAAGGCATAACTAGGAGGCAACAAGGGTGCAAGTAGGGAGCAAGTAGGACGCAAGTAGGGCGCAACTAGAGTGCAACTAGGGTGCAACCAGGGCGCAAGTAGGACGTAAGCAGGGTGTAAGTAGGATGCAACTAGGGCACAACTAGGGCGCAACTATGATGCAACTAGGGTGTAACTAGGGCGTAGCTAGTGCCCAACTGAGGTGCAACTAGGACGTAACTAGGGCGCACGTAGGACGCAACTAGGACGCAACTAGGGCATAAGTAGGGTACAAGCAGGGCACAACTAGGGCACAACTAGGACGCAACTAGGCGTAGCTAGTGCCCAAGTGAGGCACAACTAGGTCGCAACTAGAGCACAACTGGGGCACAACTAGGGCGCAACTAGGGTGCAACTAGGGCGCAATTAGGGCGCAAGTAGGGTACAAGTAGGACGCAAGTAGGGTGCAACTAAGTGCAACTAGGGCGTAGCTTGTGCCCAACTGAGGCTCAACTAGGGTGCAAGTAGGGCGCAACTAGGGCGTAATTAGGGCGTAAGTAGGACGCAACTAGGGTGCAAGTAGGGCACAAGTGGGGCGCAAGTAGGACCCAAGTAGGGGGCAACTAGGGTGCAACTTTGGCGCAACTTGGGCGCAACTAGGGTGCATGAAGGGTGCAACTAGGGTCCAACTAGGGTACAACTAGGATGCAACTAGGACGCAAGTAGGGCGCAAGTAGGGCGTAACTAGGATGCAACTAGGACGTAACTAGGGCACAACTAGGATGCAAGTAGGGTGCAAGTAGGGTGCAAGTAGGGCGTAACTAGGGTGTAACTAGGGCGCAACTAGGACGCAAGAAGGGCGCAAGTAGGGCACAATTAGGATGTAACCAGGGCACAACTAGAGCGCAACTAAAGCGCAAGTTTGATGCAAGTAGGGGGCAACTAGGGCGTACTTAGGGCGCAGCTTCGGCACAACTAGGGCGAAACTAGTGTCCAAATGAGGCGCAACTAGGACGCAACTAGGATACAACTAGGGCACAACTAGGACACAAATAGGGTGTAACTAGGGCGCTAGTAGGGCGCAACTAGGACGCAACTAGGGTGCACGTAGGGCGCAAGTAGGGTGCAACCATGGCGAAACTAGGGCGCAAATCGGGCACAAGTAGGGCGCAACTAGGGCGCAACTAGGGTGCAAGTATGGCAGAAGAAGGGCGCAACTAGGGCGCAACTAGGGCACAACTAGGACGCCAGCAGGGTACAACTAGGGCGCAAATAGGGCACAACTAGGACGCAACTAGGGCTCAAGTAGGACACAAGTAGGGCGCAACTACGGCGCAACCAGGACGCAACTAGGGCGTAACTAGGGCACAATTAGGGTACAAGTAGGACGCAACTAGAGCGCAACTAGGATGCAACTAGGGCCTAACTAGGGCGCAACTAGGGCGCAAGTAGGGTGCAACTAGGGTGCAAGTAGGGCACAAGTAGGACGCAAGTAGGACATAAGTAGGGGGCAACTAGGGTGCAACTAGGGTGCAAGTTGGGCGCAACTAGGGCGCAAGTAGGGCGCAAGTAGGGCTCAACTGAGACATAAGTAGGGTGCAACTAGGGTGCAACTAGGGCGTAACTAGGGCGTAAGTAGGGCGCAAGTAGGGTGCAACTAGGGCGCAAGTAGAGCACAAATAGGGCGCAAGTAGGGTGCTAGGGTGTAACAAGGGCGTAACTAGGGTATAACTAGGCTGCAACTAAGGCGCAAGTAGGGCGCAAGTAGGGCGCTAGTAGGACATAACTAGGGTGCAACTAGGGCGCCAGAAGGGCGTAGCTAGTGGCCAACTGAGGCGCAACTAGGGTGCAACTAGGACGCAAGTCGGGCACAATTAGGACGCAAGTAGGGTGCAACTAGGGCGCAAGTACGACACAACTAGGGTGCAACTAGGGCGTAACTAGGGCGCAGCTAGGGTGCAACTAGGGCGAAGGTAGTACCCAACTAAGGTACAACTAGGGCGCAACTAGGATGCGAGTAGGGCGCAACTAGGGCGTAAGTAGGGTGCAACTAGGACACAACTAGGGTGCAACTATGGTATAACTAAGGTGCAAGTAGGACGCAACTAGGATGCACCTACGGTGTAACTAGGGCGCAAGTAGGGTGCAAGTAGGACACAATTAGGGTGCAACAAGGGTACACTAGGACGTAACTAGGATGCAAGTAGGGCGCTAATAGGGCGCAAGTAGGGTGCAACTAATCGGGTGTGACTTGGACGTAAGTAGGTCGCATCTAGGACACAAGTAGGGCGCAAGTAGGGCGCAACTAGGGTGCAACTAGGGCCCAACTAGGGTACAACTAGGGTGGTAGCTAGTCCCCAACTTAGATGCAATTAAGGTACAACTAAGGCGCAAGCAGGGCGTAACTAGGGTACAAGTAGATAACAACTAGGGCACAACTAGGACGCAACTAGGGTGTAAGTAGGGTGCAAGTAGGACCCAAGTAGGGCGCAAGTAGGACACAACTGGGGCATAAGTAGGGTGCAACTAGAGCGTAACAAGGGTGCAACTAGGGCGAAAGTAGGATACAAGTAGGGTGCAAGTAGGACACAACTAAGGCGCCACTAGGGCGCAAGTAGGACGGAAAAGGATGCACTTAGGGCGCAACTAGGGTGAAACTAGGGCGAAACTAGGGAGGAACTAGGACGCAACTAGGGTGCAACTAGGGCGTAGCTTGTGCCCAACTGAGGCGCAACTAGGACACAACTAGGGCGCAACTAGGGCACAACTAAGATGCAACTAGGGCGCAACTAGGGTGCAAGTAGGGGATAAGTAGGACGCAAGTAGGGCTCAAGTAGGGCATAACTAGGACGCAACTAGGACGTAGCTAGTGCCCAACTGAGGTGCAACTAGGGCGCAACTAGGGCGTAAATAGGACACAACTAGGGCGCAACTAGGGTACAAGTAGGACACAAGTAGGACTTGTGTAGAAGGCAACTAGGGCGCAACTTGGGTGCAAGTTGGGCGCAACTAGGATGCATGTAGGATGCAACTAGGACGCAACTAGGGTGCAACTAGGGTGCAACTAGGGTGCAAGTAGGGTGCAAGTAGGGCGTAACTAGGGTGAAACTAGGGCGTAACTAGGATTCAACTAGGGCGCAAGGAGGGTGCAACTAGGGCATAGCTAGGGTGTAACTAGGATGCAAGTAGGACGCAATTAGGATGCAACTAGGGCACAACTAGAGTGTAACTAAAGCGCAAGTAGGGCGCAAGTAGGGCAAAACTAGGACACAACAAGGGTACAGCTAGGGTACAACTAGGGCGTAGCTTGTGTCTAACTGAGGCGCAACTAGGACGTAACGAGGGCGCAAGTAGGGTGCAACTAGGGTACAAGTAGGGTGTAAGTAGGGCACAAGTAGGACGCAACAAGACTGCAACTAGGGCACAACTAGGGCGCAAGTAGGGCATAACTAGGACACCAGTAGGACGCAACTAGGGCGCAACAAGGGCGCAAGTAGGGTACAACCAGGGAAAAACTAGGGCGCATCTAGGGCGCAAATAGGACGCAAGTAGGGCTCAAGTAGGGCTCAAGTAGGACGCAACTAGGGCGCACAACTAGGGTGTAACTAGGGCACAAGAATGACGCAAGTAGGACACAACTAGGGCGCAACTAGAGCGCAACTAGGACGCATGTAAGACGCAACAAGGGCACAAATAGGGCGCAACTAGGGTGCAACTAGGACGCAAGTAGGATGCAAGTAGGGCGTAGCTAGGGCGCAACCAGGACGCAACTAGCGTACAACCAGGGCGTAGCTAGTGCCCAATTGAGGTGCAAATAGGGTGCAACTAGGACGCAAGAAGGGCGCAACTAGGACAAGACTAGGACGCAACTAGGGCGTAACTAAGGCGCAAGTAGGGTGCAACTAGGGTGCAACTAGGGCGCAACTAGGGTGCAACTAGGACACAAGTTGGACGCACGTAGGGCGCAAGCAAGACGCAACTAGGGCACAATTATGGGTGCAACTAGGATGCAATGAGGGCACAATTAGGGTACAAGAAGGGCACAAGGAGGGTGCAACTAGGGCGCAACTAGGGCGAAACTAGGGCGCAAGAAGGGCGCAAGTAGGGCACAACTAGGGTGTAACTAGGGCGCAACTAGGGCACAAGTAGGGTGCAAGTACGACGTAACTAGGACGCAACTAGGGCGCAAGTAGAGCGTAAGTAGGGTGCAACTAGGGCGTAACTAGGGCACAACTAGACCGCCACTAGGGTACAAGTAGGGCGCAAGTAGGGCGCTAGAAGGGTGCAACTAGGATGCAACTAGGGTGAAACTAGAGCGTAGGTAGTGCCCAACTGAGGCGCAACTTGGGTGCAACTAGGATGCACGTCGGGCGTAACGAGGGCGCAAGTAGGGTGCAACTAGGGCACAAGTAGGGCGCAAGTAGGATGCAACTAGGGCAAAAATAAGGCACAAGTAGGGCGTAACTAGGGCACAACTGGGGCGTAGCTAGTTTTGAACTGAGACGCAACTAGGGCGCAACGAGGGTGCAAAAAGGACGCAACTAGGGTACAAGTACGGCACAACCAGGGTGCAACTAGGGCGCAACTAGGGTGCAAGTAGGGCGCAAGTAGGGCGCAAGGAGGGCGCAACTAGGGTGCAACTAGGCACAACTAGGGCGCAAGTAGGGTAGAAGTAGGGCGCAAGTAGGGTGCAAGTAGGGCGCAACTAGTGTGCAAGTAGGGCGCAACTAGGGCGCAACTAGGACGCAGCTAGTGCCTAGCTGAGGCGCAACTTTGGTGCAAATAGGGCGCGACTAGGGTGCAACTAGGGCACAACTCGTGCGCAACTAGGGCGCAACATGGACGCAACTAGGACGCAACTAGGACGCGAGTAGGGTGAAAGTAGGATGCAATTAGGACGTAAATAGGGTGCAACTCGGGCGTAGCTAGTGCCCAACTGAAGCGCAATTAGGGCGTAAATAGGGCACAACTAGGCCGTAACTAGGGCATAAGTAGGACACAACTAGGGTGAAAGTAGGGCGTAAGTAGGACGCAAGTAGGGGGGAACTAGGACACAACTAGGACGCAAGTTGGGAGCTTCTAGGGTGTAAGTAGGGAGCAAGCAGGGCGCAAGTAGGGCACAATTTGGACGCAAGTAAGGTGCAACTAGGGTGCAAGTAGGGCGCAACGAGGGTGCAACTAGGACGCAACTAGGATGCAAGTAGGGCGCAAGTAGGGCGCAACTAGGACACACCTAGGGTGCAACTAGGACACAACTAGGGCGCAAGTAGGGCGTGAGTAGGGCACAACCAGGGCGTAACTAGCACGTAACTAGGGCGCAAGTAGGGATTAAGTAGGGCGCAACTAGGGTAAAACTAAGGCGTAACTAGGACGCAAGTATTGCGCAAGAAGGGTGCAACACGGGCGCAACTAGGACACAACTAGGATGCAAGTAGGGAGAAACTAGGAAGCAACTAGGGTGGAACTAGGACGCAACAAGGGCGCAACTAGGGCGCAACTAGGGTGTAACTAGGGCGCAACCAGGCACAACTAGGGGACAACTAGGACGTAGCTAGTGCCCAACTGAGGCGCAACTAGGACGCAACTATGGTGCAAGTAGGACGCAACTAGGGCGCAAGAAGGGTGTAACTATGACGCAACTAGGGCGCAACTAGGGCACAACTAAGGCACAAGTAGGGAGCAAGTAGGGGTTAACTAGGGAGCAACTAGGGTGTAACTAGGAAGCAAGTAGGACGCAAGCAGGGCGCAAGTAGGGTGCGACTAGGACACAACTAGGGTACAACTAGGGCGCAAGTCGGGTGCATGTAGGGTGCAAGTAGGGCGCAAGTAGGGTAAAACTACGGTGCAACTAGGGCGCAAGTAGGACGCAAGTATGGCGCAAGTAGGGGGCAACTAGGACGTAACTAGGGTGTAACTAGAGCGCAAGTAGGATGCAAGTAGGAGGCAACTAGGGCACAACTAGAGCGCAAGTAGGGCGCAAGTAGGGCGCAACTAGGGCGCAACTAGGGTGCAACTAAGACGCAAGTAAAACACAACTAGGACGCAACTAGGACGCAACTAGGGCGCAACTAGGACGCAAGTAGGGTGCAGGTAGGGCGACATTAAGATGCAACAAGAGTACAATTAGGGCGCAAGTAGGGCACAAGTAGGGCACAAGTAGGGTGTAACTAGTTGGGCGCAACTAGTCAGGCGCAAGTAGGGTGTATCTAGGGTGCAACTAGGGCCCAACTAGGGCGCAACTAGGGCTTATCTAGTGCCCAACTGAGGCAAAACTAGGGCACAACTAGGGCGTAAGTAGGGCGCAACTAGGGTGCAAGTAGGGAACAACTGGGACGCAACTAGGACGCAACTAGGGTGCAAGTAGGATGCAAGTAGAACGCAACTAGGGTTCAACTAGGGCACAATTAGGGTACAACTAGGGCGCAAGTAGGGCGCAAGTAGGACACAAGTAGGCTACAATTAGGATGTAACTAGAACATAACTAGGCGTAGCTAGTATCCAAGTGAGGCGCAACTAGGGCGTAACTAGGACACAACTAGGACGCAAATAGGCCGCAACTGGGGCGTAACTAGGGTGTAAGTAGGGTGCAAGTAGGGCGCAAGTAGGGTGCAACTAGGGCGGAACTAGGGCGTAGCTAGTGTCCAACCGAGGCACAACTAGGGTACAACTAGGGCCAAACTAGGCCGCAAGTAGGGCGCAACTAGGGTGCAAGTAGGGCTCAAGTAGGGCACAAGTAGGACACAAGTAGGGGGCAACTTGAGCGCAACTAGGATGCAAGTTGGGCATAACTAAGGCGCAAGTAGGGCGCACGTAGCGCTCAAGTAGGGCGTAAGCAGGGTGCAACTAGGACGTAAGTAGGGCCAACTAGGGCACAACTAGGGCATAACTAGGGTGCAAGTAGGGCGCAAGTAGGGCGCAACTAGGGTGCTACTAGGGCGCAACTAGGGCGCAAGTAGGATGTAAGTAGGGGGCATCCAGGACGCAACTAGGGCCCAACTAGGGCGCAAGTAGGGTGCAAGTAGGGCTCAAGTAGAAAGCTGTCAGAGTATTGATCAAGACTCACACGGCTCAACCGGGTTCTCCCCTGTCTTCCTGGCGGCACCCAACTCTCCCCTGGACATCCGATCAGCAGGAAATGGAAACGCCAGTCCGGTCCCGGTTCATCTCCGACATCCGGCGTTCTGAACGGCTTAGATGGCATGACCAATCAGACTTCTCCGGTCCGATCATCCGATTGTCTGAGCCCACCACGACCAGCGCCAACAGACCATCCACGCAACATAACGACCGGTAAGTTATGCCGACAAAAGTTATGAGTCTTGGTCCGTTCACCGTGGCTATACCCAAGGCTCGGCAAAAGAAGCATGTCCTCCACTCAACATGGGAGGACTACCAAGAGCTCAAGATCGTGCGGAGCCGCATCGCGTCTTCGCACTGCTCAGACACAGAAGCATCAGCAGCAGTACAATGGTGACTGTGGCTTCACATCTTGCATCGCCCGTCCTAATGGGTGTAGGCGCCTGTGCTCTAGCTCTAGGACTAGCAAGGACCATCTAGTACTAATAACAATAGGACCCCTATACTCTATTGCCTCATTTTCCTCAGCCATTTTCCTCAGTATTTTCCTTTCTTCCTCAACTCATTACCTCAATTCAATCTTTTATCGCTTCCGCAAAGTCTCCCGGGCCCTCGGCGCCTCGCTTCTGCTCAGGCCTCTGGCCCTCATTCAGCCTTACCTCACAAGTTAACCTCACAGCTGTTGGCTGATCATCCTGCTTCAATCTCCGAAGTGCTCACACGTTGCGAGATTCAGCTTGCTGCGGCCTCTGGCCTGCACTTTGGTGTCTAGTTCTCATCGACTTTGCTCAGCTTTGTTCATCCTCAGCGCTTCGTCGCTTCCACTCCTCGTGCTGACTTCTCGTGCTCTCATTCTCTCGTCCTACTGTGACGTCATCCTTCCGTCAGCACTCTGCACCTTTGTGGCATCTTCCACACCACCTGTTTCTCTGCTTCTCTGCATGCTTCGCTGCTCCCATTTTCCTGGCATGGTATCGGAGCACAACAAAAGATCCTACTTGCATCAACGCTTTTGCTCTCAGTGCTGACGCCTGAAATGCAAGTGTCGCGCTGCGCCTTCTCCTCTCAGTCATCCTCAACATCATCTAAATCATCCAAAGCAGCGCACGTGGTTCGCCCCTGCACCCAGTTCAGCAGCTGTCTTGCCAACCAGAGACGTGTATGGGTGCGTCCCTATGAGAAGGACAACTGCCTCATTACCAGTTTTCCTCGCTGCAGTATTCAACACCTTCAACTGCTGCCATCTTGATCTCCTCATGCCCCTTACATCATGCTAACCTTCGAATGCACATCTCCCCTTTCAGAAGTTATGTCTCCTTTCCAGGATGACTACCTGGACTACTCCTACAATGACTACTTCCATCCTGCTGATCCGCTCGCTTCGCATCAAGCCGCCTTCGCAGCCAAAGCCTCTTTGGACCCTGCCGCCGCTATGGGACTACTCCTCTACTCAAACACTCCAGCCTTCTCTCGTGAAGAGCTGAACACGTTTATGCTCCTCAACTACGGCACCACCATTGATGGCTCCACTCCGCAGCAGACGAGCACTTCCTCTGCAACCGTGCCGCCTTCGCCGCGGGACACTCCTCGCTCAACCGATGAACAAGTATTACTCCCGCTCTCATCGCCTCCTGCGGCCAAAACCATAGCTCGCTACATCCCGCCTCCAAAACGAGTGCAGCAGCCCGGCTACGCATCAACTTCGGCTCCGACTGCTTCCTTCTCTACTCCTGACCTGAAGGTTTCCTGTGAGGAACCAACAATCTCGGACCCTCCTGCACTCGAACCACCTTCTGCTACGAATCTCATTTCTGCAGCTCCCTCCACTCTGAAAAGTCCTCCCTATGCCATTGCCACATCCCCAACAAAAGCACCATCTCAAGCTCCTGCACTAGCAATTCCGCCTGGTTTCTCACGGCACGCATCAGCTCTCCCTGCATCACAGCCATCTGGTGCCCCCGAAGTTCCAAATCCATCAACAACTGGAGCCTCGACAACGTCACCAGTACTACCACCAGCTCATTCTTTGCCTGCGTCACTCCCAAGCCTGTCCTCTTTGGTGCCTCATCCTACATCACTCTGCGCATCTCTCTCAATCTCTCCTGACAACAGCGGTACTGCTCTTCAGAAAAACTACACCTTTCCAGCATCATGGCAGCCTCTCCAAGACAACTCTGAGCTCTCCGCACTGATGGCATGCCTGCTGCCAGCATCATCCCCTCCGTCGACTTCACTGGAGTATTTTCTCCTTCCTCCCATCTCTTCGGACCAGCCCTCTGCTGCCTCAACCATCACCCTTCCTTAACTCCACTGCAATGACCCAGCACACTGTCCTGTTGCCCTCCATCTGGGATCAGCTCTGAATCATCTCTTCCCTCACACCTGCACACTCAACATCTGACAGCATGGATGCATGGATTCACTCCTCCAGCTGCCTCTCTCCTCCTCCTACAGTTTCTCTGGATCATGCAGAAAGATTCAAACCTCTTCTCTTTTGATCATCCTCCCAGCAGCAGCGCTTCCCATCTTCTCCCCAGCACACAACTGCCTATCTCCTCCCATGAACCTCCTTCTCTCCTCTGGACGACTGGAAAGCAACTGACCTCCCTCCTTGGCTTCTTCCTCGCGAGCCGTGTGATCTTGAGGGCGGCTGTCAGAAAATTGATCAAGACTCACACGGCTCAACCGGGTTCTCCCCTGTCTTCCTGGCGGCACCCAACTCTCCCCTGGACATCCGATCAGCGGGAAATGGAAACGCCAGTCCGGTCCCGGTTCACCTCCCACATCCCGCATTCCGAACGGCTCAGATGGAATAACCAATCAGACTTCTCCGGTCTGACCATCCGACCGTCCGAGCCCACCACGACTAGCGCCAACAGACCATCCACGCAACATAACGACCGGCAAGTTATGCCGACAACAGTTATGAGTCTTGGTCCGTTCACCATGGCTATACCCAAGGCTCGGCAGAAGAATCACGTCCTCCACTCAACATGGGAGGACTACCAAGAGCTCAAGATCGTGTGGAGCCGCATCACGTCTTCGCACCGCTCAGACACAGAAGCAGCAGCAGCATCACAATGGCGGCTGCGGCTTCACATCTCACACCGCCCTCCCTAATGGGTGTAGGTGCCTGTGCTCTAGCTCTAGGACTAGCTAGGACCATCTAGTACTAATAGCAATAGGACCCCTGTACTCTATTACCTCATTTTTCTCAGTCATTTCCTCAGTATTTTCCTCGCTTCCTCAATTCATTGCCTCAGTTCAATCTTCTATCACTTCCGCAAATTCTCTCGGGCCCTCGGCGCCTCGCTTCCGCTCAGGCCTCTGGCCCTCATTCAGCCTTGCCTCACAAGTGAACCTCACAGCTGTTAGCTGATCATCCTCCTTCAATCTCCGAAGTGCTCACATGTTGCGAGATTCAACTTGCTCCGGCCTCTGGACCGCACCTTGGTGTCCAGCTCTCACAACTTTGCTTAGCTTCGTTCATCCTCAGCGCTTCGTCGCTTCCGCTCCTCACGCTGACTTCTTGTGCTCTCATTCTCTCCTACTTTGACGTCATCCTTCCGTCAGTACTCCGCACCTTCGTGGCAGCTTCCGCACCGCCTGTTTCTCTGCTTCTCTGCATGCTTCGCTGCTCCCATTTCCCTAAAAGATGAAAGTAGGACGCAAGTAGGGCGCAACTAGGGCACAAGTATGGCACAACTAGGGCGCAGGGCGCAACTAGGGCGCAACTAGGGGGCAAGTAGGGTGCAACTAGGGCGCAACTAGGGCGCAAACAGGGCGCAACTAGGGTGCAAGTAGGGCGCAAGTAGGGCATAACTAGGGCGCAACCAGGACGCAACTAGGACACCACTAGGGCATAGCTAGTGCCCTACTGAGGCGCAACCAGTGCGCAACTAGGGCGCAAGTAGGGTGTAACTAGGATGCAAGAAGGGCGCAACTATGACGCAACTAGGGTTCAACTAGGGCGCAACTAATGCACAAGTAGGACGCAAGTAGGTCTCAACTAGGGTGCAACTAGGACACAAGTGGGACGCAAGTAGGGTGCAAGTAGGGTGTAACTAGGGTGCAACTAGAGCGCAACTAGGGTGGATGTAGGGCGCAAGTAGGAAGCAAGTAGGGTGCAAGTAGGGTGTAACTAGGGTACAACTAGGGCACAAGTAGGACGCAACTAGGGCGCAACAAAGACGCAACTAGGGCACAAGTAGGGCACAAGTAGGGTGCAATTAGGGCACAACTAGGGTGCAAGTAGGACGCAAGTAGGACACAACTAGGGCGTAACTAGGGCACAACTAGGGTGCAACTAGGGCGCAAGTAGGGCGCAAGTAGGGTGCTAGTAGGGTGCAACTAGGGGGAAACTAGGGGGCAACTAGGGCGTAGCTAGTGTCCAACTGAGACGCAACTAAGGCACAAGAGGGGTGCAACTAGGACGCAAGTAGGGCGCAACTAGGGTGCAACTAGGGCGCAAGTAGGGCGCAAGTAGGGCGCAACTAGGGTGCAACTAGGGCGTAACTAGGGCGCAACTAGGACGTAGCTAGGGCCCAACTGAGGCACAACTAGGGTGCAACTTGGACGCAAGTAGGGAGCAACTAGGGCGTAAGTAGGACACAACTAGGATGTAACTAGGGCACAACTAGGGCGCAACTAGGGGGAAAGAATGGCATAACTAGGATACAATTAACGCGTAACAAGGGTACAGCTAGGGCGTAACTAGGACGCAAGTTGGATGCAACTAGGAAGCACGTAGGGCGCAAAGAGGGCGCAACTAGGACACAACTAGGGCACAAGTAGGACGCAAGTAGGGCACAAGTAGGACGCAACTAGGGCGCAACTAGGATGCAACTAGGGCGCAGCTAGGGCACAAGTAGGGTCCAAGTAGGGTGCAAGTAGGGCGCAACCAGGACGGAACAAGGGCGTAAGTAGGGCGCAAGTAGGACGCAATTAGGGCACAACCAGGGTGCAACTAGGGCGCAACTAGGGTACAACTAGGGCGCAACTAGGACCAGGACGCAACTAGGGAGCAACTAGGGTACAACTAGGGCACAACTAGGACGTAGCTTGTACCCAGAGGCGCAACTAGGACGCAACTAGGGCGCAAGTCGGGCACAACTAGGGCAAAAGTAGGGCGCAACTAGGGCACAACTAGGGCGCAAGTAGGACGCAACTAGGACGCAACTAGGACGCAACTACGGCACAACTAGGGCATAGCTAGTGTCCAGCTGAGGCACAACAAGGGCACAAGTAGGGCGCAGATAGGGCGCAACTAGGGCACAACTAGGGCGTAACTAGGGCGGAAGTAGGGCGCAAGTAGGACACAACTAGGGCGCAAATAGGGCGCAAGTAGGGACCAAGTCGGGTGCAACTAGGGCGCAAATAGGGCGTAACTAGGACGTAAGTAGGACGCAAGTATGGCACAAGTAGGACGCTACGAGGGTGAAACTAGGGCGCAAGTAGGGCGCAAGTAGGGCGTAACAAGGGTGCAACTAGGACGCAACTAGGGCGCAACTAGGATGTAGCTAGTGCTTGACTGAGGCGTAACTAGGGCGTAACTAGGGTACAACTAGGGTGCAACAAGGGCACAACTAGGGCGCAACTAGTGCGCAAGTGAGGCGCAAGTAGGGTGCAAGTAGGGCATAACCAGGACGCAACTAGGGCATAACTAGGGTGTAGCTAGTGTCCAACTTAGGCGCAACTAGGACGCAACTAGGGTGCAACTAGGACGGAAATAGGGCGCAAGTAGGGTGCAACTAGGGAGCAAGTAGGGTGCAACTAGGGCACAATTAGTGTGCAACTAGGGAGTAACTAGGGTGCAAGTATGATGCAACTAGGGCTCAAGTAGGACGTAATTGTGGCGCAACTAGAGTGCAACTAGGGCGCAACTAGGGAGTAATTAGGGCATAAGAAGGGTACAACTAGTGCACAACTAGGGTGCAACTAGGGCACAAGTAGGGTGCAATTAGGGTGCAAGTAGGACGCAATTAGGGTGCAACTAGGGTGCAACTAGGATGCAAGTAGGGTGCAAATAGGGCGCAAGTAGGGCGCAAGTATGGCGTAACTAGGGCGCGAGTAAGGCGCAAGTAGGGCGCAAGTAGGACGCAACTCGGGGGAACTAGGGCGCAACTAGAGCGCAACTAGGGTGCAAGTAGGGCGCAAGTAGGGTGCAAGTAGGATGTAACTAGGGCACAACCAGGGTGTAGCTAGTGCCTGACTGAGACGCAAGAAGGGCGCAACTAGGGTACAACTAGGGCGTAACTGAGGCGCAACTAGGGCGCAACTAGCGCGCAAGTAGGGTGTAAATTTGCACAAGTAGTGCGCAAGTGGGGCGCAACTAGGGCGCAACTAGGGCGTAACTAGGACGCAACTAGGGTGTAGCTAGTATCCAAATGAGGCGCAAATAGGGCGGAACTAGGGCACAACTTGGGAACAACTAGGATGCAAGTAGGACGCAACTAGGACGCAAGTAGGGTGCAAGTAGGGCGTAAGAAGGATACAACTAGGGCATGAATAGGGCACAACTAAGGCAGAACTAGGATGCAAGAAGGATGCAACTAGGACATAACTCGAGCGTAACTAAGACACATCTAGGGCACACCTAGGACGTAGTAAGGGCGTAACTAGGACATAATTAGGGCATAAATATGAAGCAAGAAGGGCGTAGCTAGGTTGCAACGAGGATGCAACTAGGACGCAATTAGGGCGTAACTAGGGCTTAACTATGGCAAACTATGGCGTAACTAAGGCCTAATCATGGCAAACTAGGACGCAATGAGGGCACAAGAAGGGCGCAACTGGGGCATAAACATGGCATAACTAGGGCGTAACTAGGACGTAACTTGGGTGCAAGAAGGGCGCAACTAAGTCGTAAGGATGGCGCAGCTAGGACACAAGTAGGATGAAAGTGGGGTGCAAATAGGATGCAACTAGGACACAACTACTGCGCAAGAAGGGTGCAACTAGGGCACAACCCGAAAGCAACTAGGACCAAACAAGGATGCAACTATGGCGCAAGAAAACCACAACTAGGGTTCAACTAGGACATAGATATGGCACAACTAGGACGCAACTAGGGCAGAAGGAAGCGATTTTGGCACAACCAGGGCACAGCAGGGGTACAACTAGGACGCAACTGGGGTGCAACTAGGGTGCAACTATGGCACAACTAGGGAGCAAATAGTTTGCAACTAGGGCGCAAATAGGGTGGAATTAGGACGTAACTAGGATATAACTAGGGAGCAACTTGGGGGAAACCAGGGCGCAACCAGGGCACAACTAGGGCGTAACTAGGACACAACTCGGGTGCAACTATGATGAAATATGGCGGAAGCAAGGTACAACTACTTGCACCCTAGTTGCACCCTAGTTGCACCCTACTTCGGCATGGTTACATCCCAGTTGCATCCTAGTTGTGCCCTAGTTGTGTCCTAGTTGCACCCAGCTTGCATCCCAGTTACATCCTTCTGGTGCCTTATGAACGCCTTAGTTGTGTCCTTGCTATGTCCTAGTTGCGCCCTCGTTGTGCCCTTCTTGCACCCTAGTTGTACCCTAGTTGCATCCTAGTTACGTCCTAGGTGGGTCCTAATTGTGCCCTTCTTTCATCCTAATTCTGCACTAGTTGGATCCTAGTTGTTTCCTAGTTGCATCCTACTTGCATCCTTCTTGAGACCTAGTTGTGGCCTAGTTACGCCCAGTTTCACCCTCCTTTCCCGTAGTTACATCCTAGTTGCGACCTAGTTGCGTCCTTCTTGTGTCCTATTTATACCCAAGTTGCGGCCTAGTTGCACCCTTTGTGTACCCAAGTTACGTCCTAGTTGTGCCCTAGTTGCACCCTAGTTGTACCCTAGTTCTGCCCTTCTTGTGTCCCAGTTGCACCCTAGTTGCACCTTAGTTATGCTCTAGTTGCATCCTAGTTGCGTCCTTCTTGCGCCCTAGTTACGCCCTATTTGCACCCTAGTTACACACTAATTGCACCCTAGTTGTGTCCTTCTTACATCCTAGTTGTACCATAGTTACGCCCTAGTTGTGCCTTAGTTGTGTCCTAATTGTACCCTTCTTGCACCTTTTTTATTCCTCGTTACACCCTAGTTGTGCTCTAGTTCTGTCCTAGTTGTGGCATTTTTGTACCCTTGTTACGCCCTAGTTGTACCGTTCTTGTGCCCTAGTTGTGCCCTAGTTGTGCCCTAGTTACGGCATAGTTGTCCCCTAATTGCATCCTAATTGCGCCCTAGTTGTTCCCTTCTTGCACCCTAGTTGAATCCTAGTTGAGCCTAGTTACTCCCTAGTTGTACCCTAGTTGCTCTTTTCTTGCGCCCTTGTTGTGCCCTAGTTGCGACCTGGATGCGTCCTTGTTGCGCCCTTATTGTGCCTTAGTTTCACCATAGTTACACCATAAGTTTCGTCCTAGATGCACCCTATGTGCGTCTTAGGTACACCCTGGGTACGCCCTAGTTGCGCCCAAGCTGCATACTAGTCATACCCTTCTTGCATCCTAGTTGTACCCTAGTTGCACCCTACTTACGCCCTAGTAATATCCGAGTTGTGTCCTTCTTGTGCCCTAATTACACACTAGTTGTACCCTAGTTGAGCCATAGTTGCGGCCTAGTCGTGTCCTTCTTGCGCCATAGTTCTACCCTAGATGCGGCCTAGTTGCGTCCTAGTTCGCCATAGTTACACCCTCGTTGCACCCTTGTTGCACCCTATTTGCACCCAAGTTGCGTCCTAATTGTGCCCTTCGTGTACCCTAATTACATCATAGTTGTACTAGTTACACCCTTATTGTATCCTAGTTGTGCCTTAGTTGTGCCCTAGTTGCACCCTAGTTGCACCCTTCTTGCACACTAGTCGCATCCTAGTTGCACCCTAGTTGCGCCCTAGATGGCCTAGATGCGCCCTGGTTGTGCCCTTCTTGCGTCCTAGTTGTGCCTTAGTTACGCCCTAGTTATGCCCTAGTTGTACCCTAGTTGTGCCCTTCTTGCATCCTAGTTGTGTCCTAGTTGTGCCCTAGTTGTGTCCTAGTTGCACCCTAGTTGCACCCTTCTTGCACACTAGTCGCATCCTAGTTGCACCCTAGTTGCGCCCTAGTTGTGTCCTCGTTGCATCCTAGTTGTGCCCTTATTGTGGCCTTCTTGCACCCTGTTTGCATCATAAATGCACCATTCTTGCACCCTAGTTGCACCCTAGTTGTACCCTTCTTGTACCCTGGTTACGTCTTAGTTGTCCCTAGTTGCGTCCTTCTTGCGCCCTAGTTGTACCATAGTTGCACCCTAGTTGTGTTCTTCTTACACCCTAGTTGCGCCCTGGTTGAAATCTAGTTACACCCTGGTACCGGCCATCTTACACACTACTTGCACCCCAGTTACACCCTAGTTACGACCTAGTTATGCCCTACTTATGCCCTTCTTGCACCCTCATTATGTCCTAGTTTTGCCCTAGTTGCGTCCTACTTGCGTCCTAGTTGCGTCCTGGTTGCGAGCTTCTTTTGCCCTAGTTTTACCCTAGTTGCATCCTAGTTACGCCTTAGTTGTACCCTAGTTGTACCTTTCTTGCACCCTAGTTACGCCGTACTTGTGCCAAAGTTGCATTCTTCTTGTGCCCTAGTTCCACCCTAGTTGCGTCCTAGTTCATCATAGTTACACCCTAGTTGTGCCTTGGTTGCGCCCTAGTCGTGTCCTGGTTGCGTCCTAGTTTTCCCTTTCTTGCGCCCTAGTTCCGTCCTAGTTGCATCCAAGTTTGCATAGTTATGTCCTAGTTACGCCCTAGTGAAGTCCTAGTTGCGCCCTAATCGCACCCTAGTTGCCCCCTAGTTGCACCCTAGTTGTGCCCTTCTTGCACCCTAATTGCGGTGCAGTTGCACCCTAGTGACGAATTACTTGCACCCTAATTGTGTCATAGTTCCGCCCTACTTGAGACCTAAATGTGCCCTTGTTGTGCCCTTGTTGTGCCCTAGTTGCGCCCTGGTTGCACCCTAGTTACGCCCTAGGTGGGTCCTAGTTGTGCCCTTTTTGTGCCCTAGTTGCGCACTAGTTGTGTTCTAGTTATGACCTAGTTGCGTTCGAGTTACACCCTTCTTACGCCCTAGATATGCCCTTGTTGCATCCCAGTTCGTCATAGTTACACCCTAGTCGCGGACTAGTTGCGTCCTTGTTGTGTCCTGTTTGCACCCAAGTTGTAGTCTAGTTGCATCCTTAGCATGCCCTAATTACGTCCTAGTTGCATCCTATTTGCACCCTAGTTGTACCCTAGTTGGCCCTTCTTGCCTCCTAGTTTCTTGCACCCTAGTTAATCTCTAGTTGCACCCTAGTTGCTCCCTTCTTGCACCCTAATTTTGCCTTATTTACACCCTAGTTATGCACTAGTTGCACCCTAGTTGCGCCCTTCTTGCGCCCTAGTTGCACCCTAGTTGCGCCCTAGTTGTGCCCAAGTTGCACCCTAGTTGTACCCTTCTTGCACCCTTGTTAATTCCTAGTTGTGCCCTGGTTGTACTCTAATTGTAATCTTCTTGCAACCTAGCTGTGCCCTAGTTGCACCCTAGTTGTGCACAAGTTGCATCTTAGTTATACCTTTCGTGCGCCTTGGTTACACCTTAGTTGTACCCTAGTTGATCCCTAGTTGCACCCTGGTTGTGCCCTTCTTATGCCCTAGTTGCACCCTAGTTGTGCCCTCGTTATGCGTTAATTGCACCCTAGTTGCACCCTTTTTCCACCCTACTTGCGCCCTAATTGACCCTAGTTACGTCTTAGTTGCGCCCTAGTTGTGCCCATCTTGCGCCCTAGTGACCCCCAAGCTACACCTTAGTTGCCCTAGTTGCGCCCTTCTTACGCCCTAACTGCATCCTAGACACACACTAGTTGCGTCCTAATTGCACCCTAGTTGCGCACTTCTTGTGCCCAAGTTGCGCCCTTGTTGCACCCTAGTCATGCCCTCGTTGTGCCCTAGTTGTGCCTTTCTTACGCCCTCGTTTCGCCCCTAGTTGCACCTTATTTGCGCCCTAGTTGCACCCTTCTTACACCTAGTTACGCCCTGATTATGCCCTAGATCACCATCGTTACGTCCTAGTTGTACCCTTGTTGCGTCCTAGTTGTACCCTTGTTGCGCCCTAGTTGCATCATAGTTGCGCCCTTCTTGCTCTCCAGTTGCATTCTAGTTCCACACTATTTCACTTAGGTACGTCCTAGATGCGCCAGAGTTGTACCCTAATTGCGTCCTAGTTTTGTCCTAGTTGGATCCTAGTTGCACCCTTCTTGCGCCCTAGTTTTGCCCTGTTTTCACCCTAATTGTGCCCTAGTTGTATCCTTCTTACGTCTTAGGTACGCCGTAGTTGCACCCTAGTTATGCCCAAGCTGTACCCTGTTGCGCCCTTGTTGAGCCCTAGTTGCGTCCTAGTTGCACTCTAGTTTTATCCTAGTTACACCCTACTTGCACCCTAGTAACTCTGCAGTTGCACCCTAGTACGCCATAGTTGCGCCCTAGTTATGCCCTTGTTGCGTCCTTCTTCCTCCCTAGTTGCATCCTAGTTAAGCTTTGGTTCACCATAGTTGCGTCCTTTTTGCGCCCTAGTTACGTCCTAGTTGCGCCCTAGTTATGCTTGATTCGTGCCCCCGTTGCACCCAAGTTGAACCATAGTTGTTTCCTTATTGCACCCTAGGTACGCCTTAGTTGCACCCTAGTTACTCCCTAGTTGCATCGGAGTTGTAACCTGATTGCGCCCTTCATAGTCCCTTTGTACGTCCTAGTTGCATCTTAGTTGCAGCCTGGTTACACCCTATTTATTTCCTAGTTGCGCCCTTCTTGCACCCTAGTTGTGCCCTAGTTGCGCCCGTATTGCACCCTAGTTTTGCCATAATTGCGTCCTAGTTCACATAATACGCCCTAGTTACGTCCTACTTATGCCCTAGTTGTACCCTGTTTGCCTCCTAGTTGCGCTAAAAAACACCCTTCTTGCATCCTAGTTGCGTCCTAGTTGCGCCCTAGTTATGCCCTAGTTGGATCCTAGTTGCACCCTTCTTGCAACTTAGTTGCATCCTAGTTGTGCCCTAGTGACGCCTTAGCTGCACACTAGTTATGTCCTCCTTGTGCCCTAGTTGCCCCCTAGTTCCACCCTTGTTGTGTCCTAGTTGTGCCCTATTTACATCCTTCCTATGCCCTAGTTTCACCCTAGTTGTAGTCTAGTTGCGCTCTAGTTGCACCCTAGTTATGCCCCAATTACACCCTTGTTGCGCTCCATTTACGCAGTAGTTGCATCCTAGTTATGCCCTAGTTGCACTCGTGTTGCGTCCTAGTTGCGGCCTAGTTGTGCCCTAGATGCGCCCTTGTTGCGCCCTTGTTGCGACCTAGTTTCACCCTAGTTACCCCCTACTTCTTTATAGTAACCACTTAGTTGTGCCCTAGTTGCATCCTAGTTGCACCCTTCTTGCGTCCTAGGTATGCCCTAGTTGTGCCCTAGTTGCGTCCTAGTTACATCCTAGTTGCGCCCTTGTTGTGCCCTTTTAATGCCCTCATTGCCACTAGTTGTGACATAGTCACATCCTAGTTACGCCCTAGTTGTGCCCTTTTTGTGCCCTGGTTGCGCCCTTCTTGTGTCCTAGTTATGCCCAATTTGCACCCTAGTTATACCCTAGTTGCACCCACCTGCGTCCTTCTTGTGCCCTAGTTGCACCCACCTGCGTCCTTCTTGTGCCCTAGTTGCACCCTAGTTGCACCCTCTTTCCTTCCTAGATGTGTCCTTGTTGTGTCCTACTTCCACCCTAGTTGTGCCTTAGTTGCGTCCTTCTTGCGCCCTACTTGCGCCCAGGTTATGCCCATAGTTTCTTAAGAACTTGCAATTTCTTGCAACGTTTCATTACAAAGAATTTTGCAGTTTGTCAATGGCAGTAGTGTGGCAGTCCCATGTTGACTGATGGAGGATCTAGGTGGCTCGTGGATGGTTGTGCGCAAAATGGGTTGAAGGTGGGAGGACTTTGCTCACCCAGATTTTGGACATGGCCAGTCAAGGCACCACGGGTGTTGTTACAATGGTGAAGTGTGTGGAGCTTTCTGGGGGTTTTGCAGCTGCAAGAAGAGGTGGGCGGCTTTAGGTTGGACTTGGCTCCCACGGATCAAGAGCCAGGGATAGCATGGATATTAGAGGTCACGAAAGTGGATTCTCAGGGCCATCAAGGGACTGGTCTGGGTCGGGCGGCGTCACAAGCAGAGGAGGGGACGGTCAGGAAGAACCGGTTGGTGTTGGCCGCAAAACAGCGGCGACTGTTGCGGCTCCTTGTGTGGGAGACCAGTTGGATTTGTTAGGGAAACACTGATGTGCCTTTGTGCAGCGGTCAACTGTTTTGTGCTCATCTCACAGACGTCATCTCTTGGCTGGCGTGGAGAGAGATGTGTGGGAACACAAAGTAGTTACTGCTCTTGCACGGTGTGTTTCCATTTCTCGAGTTTGTGCCCAGTGTGCTGTTTTGTGTGAATTTAGTAAGGAGTATGACTTGCATGATGCAGCTTTGCGCCTGTGCCTCCATGGGGGGATGTGCCATTTTGCCACTCGGATCTTTGCTACTTTTCCTCGAAGGAGGAGCTAGACTGACTTTGTGTACTGTTTTGTGTCAAGTAGTGGCTGCTTCGAGATAACTGGTGGTTGTAAGAAAAATTCCCTGACAGTCTCTCCAACAAGGAGTGGTTAAGAGCAATGTTAGGGAACACCCACACCTATTCTCTCCTCCCATGTCCATGGGAGGGAGCTTGGAAGAAGGCAGAACCCGGCTGACCTCTCTGGCCAGTCCATTCTGCGAGTTCACTAGCTGGAGGGAGCAAGGTCTGAGGGG